>JAQFVV010006554.1:240176-275176 GCA_028023455.1 Epiperipatus broadwayi | reverse complement strand
TATTCAATAAATTAAATAAGATTGTTACTAGTTATTATATAAAAATTAAAGTTTTTATTAAAATTGATTATTATTTACAACCATATAATAAGATAGCAAAATAGAAAGGCTACAATATATATAGACCTTCTTTCTAGCTACTATGTTCAATAACTTTTACATTATGGTAATGGCTATTTCTTAATGCAATCTCAAATTTTATATAGAAAGGTAATTTAAACTGCAACAGACAGATGAACAAAATATTAAAATTAGTCAAAATATTTAGTACAAACTGATTTGAAATGGCTGATATTTAAATTCACAAAGAAGAGTTATTTTTACTCACTTATAAATAAAATTTAAAATATTGACCGATGTTAATGCATAATGAGAAATAATTACTACACTGAATATATATATATATGTCAAATAACAATTTATTTGTAATATTAAAAAAATAATTGAACTGTTCCTTAACTGTCAGAAATTAAATGATAATAAATTACTTATTAATAGTGTTTGGAAATCATGATTTAACTTTAACACACATGTTTACATAGTAACTGCAAACTAACAGCATTTAAATAATTAATTAGAGCAAAAACCTCTCTAAGAAATCCTCAGTTAACAAGTTGCAATAGCTTTATGCAAATACCACTCACTTTTTGAAATTGTTATTTCTTTGACTTCATTTTGAAACTGTTAGAAAACTAAGTGAACTATGCCTGTGCATATATCACCATTCTTGGCATTTTTTTCCTTTTTTGAATGGTATATGCCATGATTTTCTCTGACAAAATTTGATTTTTTATTAATTTTTTTATTAATAAATTTATTTAATTTTTTTCTCAATTTATTAGATTGTACAGATAAAACAAGATGTAAATTGCATAACTCTGAAGAAATGAATTCAACAAGCAACCAAGATTTTCCAATTTTTAGGCCTGTAAATTCCAAAGATAACTTATCATCCAGCAATTCATATGAATCATCTAATTTTGTCTTTGGAAGTAGCTCTATTATGAGCCAAAAAATAAAGAAAAAACAAAATGTACCTGATGAAGTTAGTGGTAGATTAGGCCCTTCATTCAGAAAAATTAGTTATAGGCAACTTAACATAATGGCACAACTGTCAAATATAGATAATATTACCAAGACTCTCGATTTGAAGTTCTCCATTACAAATAGTATTCAATTTTAGATTTTTTTATTATTTGATAAATAATGTGTAGTAAAACTATTGATGAAAATAATAAATATGCTACTAAAGAAAAAAAACATAATTGGGAAAATGTATCAGATCATAAGTTAATGCCCATATAGTCAATTAAAGAACATTTAACACTCTGATTCAAGTTTGAAGAAACCTTATTTTGCAAACATTACTCTTAAAAAGTTTAATAATTTATTGGTCTGTCTGAATTTTAATGATAATAAAAAAGACTGAATAATGAAATTGTGATTTTGACAGCATCTATAGTAGGCCAATTATAGAGCAATGCAATACAAATTTTAAAGCTGAATTTCAGTTACATGGAGAAATGGCAGTTGATAAAGCAATAACAAAATTTATTGGGTGTTGTACCATGTGAAAATATGAACCCTCAAATCTAATAGTTTCAAGTGGAAGGTGTGAGATGATAGCCACAATGGTTATGTATAGCACCTGGAATTATATGCAGGCAACGAATCAATTCCAGAATCTTACCTATGCCTTGGTAAACACGCTGTGAAGTCAGTGGTTTTGTTACATCTTGCAAAACAGCATTACATTATTTTCAAGTCTACAGGAAGCAAATAAACTATGTGCAAATAAATTATATTTCTGTGGGACAATAAATATATAACAAAAAAAAAGTATTCCAGATAGCATTATTGATATGCACAAAAAATATGCAATAAAAAAAAAAATACATTTTGTAATTGATGAAAACATTTGCCTTCAATTTCTCGTGTGAATGAGCAAGAAATCAATTGCTATAATTAAAAATGCATATCTATCTTCTGGAAATGATTAATTTTTTTTTTTTCCTTTTATTAGGGAAAATCTTTTTTCTTATAGTTGCCTTGAGATTTTATTAACTTCTTGGGTACAAAAAAAAGTGACGAATGCTCACTGTTCTATTTTTGTAAGTACTGAAGCTATAAATTATCTCAGGTAAGTAACATTATGTAAGTTTTGAATCAGAATTTTATGAAAAATACAATGAAATTATAAAGAAATATATTTCAGTAAAATAATATTTTTTTAGGATATTAAAAATTTTTTTCCCTTTAGTTTCTTAGTCTTATTTTTTCCCATGGTTTTTCTATTTCCTGTTAATATATAGCATTTTGCTCTAACATAGTTAAAACTGAAGTTATTGTGAAAATTGTGTCTCAAATCTAGTCTTTAAAAATTCAGTATGATAATTTTTTGTCTAAACAAGTTTTAATTCTGCCACTGCATGTATAGATTT
This sequence comes from Epiperipatus broadwayi, assembly GCA_028023455.1. Classification (NCBI taxonomy): domain Eukaryota; kingdom Metazoa; phylum Onychophora; class Udeonychophora; order Euonychophora; family Peripatidae; genus Epiperipatus; species Epiperipatus broadwayi. The sequence goes on along the minus strand of JAQFVV010006554.1, from coordinate 272,735 downwards.
GACAGTTAATAGTTATGTGGTTCAAGATTTGTCATTCACATAGATCATTGGCTATAAAATATTTATGAAGCAGATGAAAGCAATAATCAGGTGGATTTGAATCTGTTGTTAATGATTCCAGTTGCATCTTGGAAGATCAGATTCAACTGGCTTTATTTCTGCATCTGGAAAAATAATTTTGCTTGGAACCTCATAAAAAGTTCATTTTTTACATCATAATTCACTGATTGTATATTCTTGGTTGAACATACAAAAAGATGCTATTGACTTGAGGTGTGTTATTGGCAATTCTGACCTGCTTATCAGCTTTTTATACATTTTCTATGAGGTAACTTCTGATATCTGTCAGAAGATGTAAAAAAAAATAAAGCAGAAAGTCATTACAAAGGATTATAAGTAAATGTGCTAAAAGTAGTTATCATGATGATATTTCATTGAGAAATCATGAGTAAATGTGGGAACTTATTCAGCAGAAAAATATCCTAATGCTAAAAAAGATTTCACAAAGTATTTGCATCACTATTCCTATAAATTAATTCTGATCTAACCTTTGATAAATAAAGAAGCTAGTCTATGATCTAAACATTCTCCTAAACAGCATGGGATAGGATTATATTTTAGTCTCTATTGTAAAAGGTTATATCCAGATGAAGATTATTTCCCTGATATTGAATAAAAAGTTGAGCATACTATTTTTCTTTGAATAAGAAATAGAACACCAATCTTTCAGAAAGATTTCCAGTCTTTTCATATGTTCAATGAGTAAATTTTCTATTTCAGAAAAAGATATCTTTTAACTTGTCAATCAACATAGATGAATTTTTCATATTCTGTTTTGGAAAATCACTGACGAATATAGTAAAGAAAGTAGATTAGAAAACTCAATCTTGTGATAGTCATTTTGTAAAATACTATAAGTATCATTTAGTGCCATTTGAATTTTTTTATTAAAGAACATTTTGTCAAATAAATAAATCATTTTCATACATTTAACAATTTTAGAAACCTTTAGAAGACTATTTTCCAAATATAATCATAAGCTGAGATTAGATTAGTATAGTTAGCAACATTTATTAGTTTATTTTGAAAGCCTTTTTCTATATAAATTGTAAAAGATAAAACTTGCACACAACAGCTTATTTCTGGTCTAAATTCAGTCAGGTCAATTTCAACTATTGGCAAAATTTTTGTTGATTTTTTTTCAAAAAGCTTGTAAGGAACACTTAATACTAATCTTGGGTAATTTTTTGGATCATTCCTGAATTTATTTGGTTTTAATTATAGTTTTGCTTTTGTGTCAAGAACAGTGTTTCCAATCATCCTTTGTTTTAGGTTCTAAATTTTTTAGAAACTCTGGAAATATGATATCTTTTCCAGGGGTCTTTCCTATTTCAAATAATCAAGGCCAAGTTGAAATTAACTGATATCTACAAAGTTTATCAGATTAATATTCAAGGAACAGTGTGAAAAAGAAGCTTGTAATTCTATTCTAGGGGTGCTTTTCTCATTATATATTCAAGCTTTTTTAAATGGGACCAGACACTAAATTTTGTAAAGTGTTGCTGTCCATGATTTCTCTCTATATTTTTTATTGTATCATCCAATGAATTCCCAGATCTTTAATATACAAAAACAAATTGCTTTCTATATATGAAGAATGGACTCTCTGACAGCTATTATTATAACTTTATTAAACCTATTATAGAAAGAGGGAATTGGAGAGATTCTATTCATATTCTGTTCAAGATAGATACTATGTCAACTTCAATTATCTTTCTATAAATTTCTATCTTTGAACAGTATGCCTGTCAAATATAGGGATGTGGATTCTAAAAGTGATTAAAACTTTATATTTTCTATGGAAGAAATCATCAGTATCATTAGTTTAGCAGATAATAGTGATTATTTTTTGTTGAAGCAAAACATGAGTTATTTCTGTTCACCATTTGTCTGAATGAAATATTCCTTATTGCTTGACATCATTATTAAAGTAAATGCATTTGTTCAAGTCAATAAGATGATGAAATCCAATCATTATTTACATATTTCCTAAGATTATTTTGAGAAATGAAATCTTTTATATATACAAATGTAGGACATTCAGAAAGAGAAAACTGTAGATACCATGTTTAAAATGTATCCTATCAATAATCCATAATAAATTCAGGAATTTTAATAAAATATACATTATTTAAAAATGATGAGTCTTATGAAGAATAATTACATCTATCTTATACTGAATATTTAATATATATAAGATCTCCATTTTTTTATTTAGATTTACCCTCAATGCTAAGCTGAAGTAATTTTATTGCATTTCCTAGATGAAAATAAGACCACTGTATAGAGAACATGCCTCACACGAAGTATTCCATAATATAGTCATTTTTGTTTTGAGAGTCTAAGATCTTCACACCTAGTAGTCCTGGCATTGTTACCAACACAATGCTATAAAGAGTTTATGTTAATAATTTTGTTATGTATTTTCAAAATTTGCTGTCTTTAACCAGAGTTCATCAAGAGGAAATCATTTTTCCATTTGAAAAATTATTGATTTCAATGCTATGCATGCATCTTGAAGAATAACCATGAGAAGGCTGGCAACCATTCACCTCATTTTATCCTTCATTTAATTGGAAAGTGTAGTCTAACTCCATTTGATACATTACTTTTATTTTTATAGTAAAATATTTTATTTATTTTCTTATATAAAAATAACATAACTATTAACTATAACTATGAAATCAAGACAAAATATTGTTTATTTTATTTTCAGTAGATTAAGCATCACTTCATAAGCTCAAAAGGTCTAAATACTTTAAATTAACTGTTTCTAGATTAAAAAACTGGGCACAATAGATTTCTCTGATCTCTCATTTCTAGACTTTCCTTAGATTATACATAATTATAAATGATTTTAAAAACAAAATTCATATATATGTATCACATATATTTTTAAATAATAATATAGTTTCTAACTTATACTAATTTTGCAATAAGAGTGTTATCATTATTGTAACATTTATTTATATATGTTACAAATATATTGGCATTTGGTAAAAGCTAAAAAAGTAAATTTCGATTTTTTTTTGATTAGTATAAATTTTGTTAAGAGCGTACAATGAAAGTTAAATTATTCTTCGATATTTTTTTTTAATTAGTAATAACGTAATTGGAGAGAACAAAAGATTCAAAAGCAAGTAAAAGATAAGCTAAAAGAAAAATTTTCTAGCTAATTAAACATGGCCGAAACTTGATAGAAAGAGCTTTGTACCTAAAATTTTAAAACTGTATAAGATTAGAAAGAGGTGAGCGCGCAGAAGCCCTAAAACGGATATAAAAAGGAGGGATCGGTTGAAGGAGCGTCTTGTTCGTTTATTTCGCTAGTTGGTCTTGGATAACATTTAATATGTCCAAGATCACTCGTCACCGAAGGAATTCGGCAATGTCGCAGTGAACCGGAGCCCTGAAAACATCAGACCTAATGATGTACACCAGGAAAAGCCTCGTGACCAACGGGAATGGACCACAAGAACAAGCAAGAACCAAACGGCCGAGCTCATTATTACAAAAAAACTATGCATAGTTAGCTACAACCTTCGTGAATTCACAAAGCTACCGGTAAGTTAAGAATAATAATCCTGATTGTGACCAAGTTAACTAGTTAAAAACTACTCGTGAAAATATAGCTATAAAAGAATCCCGATAGTGACTTTATATTTCTATATGAGAGACTCTTAATTAACCAAGAACTTTTTGCTTATTTTAAATGATATTGATATTTTCTGTATATTTTCCACCTAGATTAAATGTGTTCTCTCCAAAATATTAAACAATATTTAACCTAGAAATGTTTTATTTTGTTAGAATAAAAGAGATTATATTTTTATCAACATTTTTTTATTGTGCGTTATTAATAGAAGTTATTATTTTTGTTATTAGATTTATTTTAGTGAAATAGGATTTAAGTGTAAGTTACCTTTGCCAATATGTTTCAATACGCCAGGGCTAACAATCGTAAAAAAAATCATTAATTCTCATTACGGTAGAATTACCGTACAAAATAAAAATATTATAAAAGGATCTTTTTATTTTTCTTCGTTTTACAATTTGCGAGAGGTGCTGGCGGCATATTTCAGCGGATTCTTAGGAATCCTGGCGCCCATAGGAAATAAAATTAAAAGTTGATTTATGTCTATGGTACAAATTCGTAATCAATTAGTAGGCCGGAGTCGATCAGGAAAAATAGCTGTGTTAAGAATAGAAACACAACTTTCTTTTTTTTTCCTTGATACAGTTTGATCAACTCACGCTCAAATATAAATTTGAGGCGTATAAGGGCCTAGTAAAACGGAAAACGATACAATGGCGACCCAACTCGGGCTTCGATTTAAAAACCACGACCTGAGAAAATCTAAAAACGGCATAAAATTGAGTATTTAATGTCTGTAGCCGGAAAATAAATTATGATTTTTTTGAAAAAAGAAAAAAATTATAAGAAAAAAAACTAACTAATTAAACCCAGATTATTAAAATATGAAAGAAGATATTTTTTTAATATGACTTCCAGAAAAAGAAAATATATATGTATATTTTTTTTATATATGTCTAAAAAACACGATCGTGGCTGATGTAGACGTAAGTCTTCCGATACTTTTGACCGGGTAGGCGGTTACTGAAGAGGGGAATAACATAGCCCCGAGTCCTTATCCGCAGTATATGAACATAAGACCGTCTTTAAATGCTCGTCAGACTATTTCTAGCAGAGATCCCAATAAAGGGGAAGGCGGATCAAGTTGGACCAAGTTGCCACGGGCCTGTAAGACTCAGAACGATGAGCAACGCTCGTTTGTGCTTATAACTTGGGCTTCTTATTAGTAATAGTACACTAAAGCGGATAGGACACAGATGAATGTTGAAATATTTTCCATTCCCGCCGTGTTAGACCTAAAAGTGGGCATTAAAGCCGAACGTCGCTTGTGAATGAGTCTACACAACATATCAGCACGCTACTACACACACAAAAAAAAAAAAATATATGAATTTGAAAAAAACTTAAGAATAAAATTAGTCTAAACCCCTATTTTATTCTCATCTCCTGGCACTGGTGGTATTGTAACATTTATTTATATATGTTACAAATATATTGGCATTTGGTAAAAGCTAAAAAAGTAAATTTCGATTTTTTTTTGATTAGTATAAATTTTGTTAAGAGCGTACAATGAAAGTTAAATTATTCTTCGATATTTTTTTTTAATTAGTAATAACGTAATTGGAGAGAACAAAAAAGAATTCCAAAAGCAAGTAAAAAGATAAGCTAAAAGAAAAATATTTCTAGCTAATTAAACAGGCCGAAAACTTGATAAGAAAATAGAGCTTTAGTACCTAAAATTTTAAAAAACTGTATAAGATTAGAAAGGCAGGTACGAGCATGCGCAGAAGCCCTAAAACGGATATAAAAAGGAGGGATCCGGTTGAAGGAGCGTCTTGTTCGTTTATTTCGCTAGTTGGTCTTGGATAACATTTAATATGTCCAAGATCACTCGTCACCGAAGGAATTCGGCAATGTCGCAGTGAACCGGAGCCCCTGAAAACATCAGACCTAATGATGTACACCAGGAAAAGCCTTCGTGACCAACTGGGAAATGGACCACAAGAACAAGCAAGAACCAAACGGCCGAGCTCATTATTACAAAAAAACTATGCATAGTTAGACGTGTGCTCTTCGTGAATTCACAAAGCTTACCGGTAAGTTAAGAATAATAATCCTGATTGTGACCAAGTTAACTAGTTAAAAACTACTCGTGAAAATATAGCTATAAAAAGAATCCCGATAGTGACTTTATATTTCTATATGAGAGACTCTTAATTAACCAAGAACTTTTTGCTTATTTTAAATGATATTGATATTTTCTGTATATTTTCCACCTAGATTAAATGTGTTCTCTCCAAAATATTAAACAATATTTAACCTAGAAATGTTTTATTTTGTTAGAATAAAAGAGATTATATTTTTATCAACATTTTTTTTATTGTGCGATATTAATAGAAGTTATTATTTTTGTTATTAGATTTATTTTAGTGAAATAGGATTTAAGTGTAAGTTACCTTTGCCAATATGTTTCAATACGCCAGGGCTAACAATCGTAAAAAAAATCATTAATTCTCATTACGGTAGAATTACCGTACAAAATAAAAATATTATAAAAGGATCTTTTTATTTTTCTTCGTTTTACAATTTGCGAGAGGTGCTGGCGGCATATTTCAGCGGATTCTTAGGAATCCTGGCGCCCATAGGAAATAAAATTAAAAGTTGATTTATGTCTATGGTACAAATTCGTAATCAATTAGTAGGCCGGAGTCGATCAGGAAAAATAGCTGTGTTAAGAATAGAAACACAACTTTCTTTTTTTTTCCTTGATACAGTTTGATCAACTCACGCTCAAATATAAATTTGAGGCGTATAAGGGCCTAGTAAAACGGAAAACGATACAAGAACATACCTATTATAGTAATAATCATTAATTGTTTTTAAAAAAGAATAGAAAACCCTTACCGTATCCAATTTATTACCAAAGTTTATCTGATTATTTATTTCACTTACTACAAAATCAATATATATTATCAGTCCAAATACTTAGATTTTTAAAAAAATCTCAGAAATACTATTAGTAGCAAGAAAAAACTTTTCAACTTTTGACTTCAAAACCAAATAATGTATGTTATTGAGGTGCTAAAATTTAAAAACTTTTTTTAAATAATGAATTTCAGAAGATGCTTCAATTTAATTAAGATTATTCACACAGATCAGTATTGGAATTTATATGAAAAATTCAGTATCATAATTACAATATGTTTTACTTTACAAAAAAAAAAAAATGTTAAATTGATTTTAAAATATGGCACACACTTTCTATAGTGAAAGTAATGGTTTATAATAAAAACCATTTGGCAATAGTAATAAATAGTTTACTACATATAAATTTTAAGCAAATAAACAATTGTGTTTTTAAACAAAACTAAGTAATTTATAAATAAAAAGAACAACACATTTTCTTTTTAATTATAAATCTTGTGTAAAATCCAAAAGATTCTATTTTTATTTTTTATTAATGAATAAAATTGAAAATAAAAAGCATAATGAAGATATATCAAACTATAATGGAATGAAATAATAGCATATAAATGCCTAGTTAAGGATATACAGAATTTTACAAAAATTAGGAAGAAAATAATTGTTATAGCAGATATGAATGGGCATAATGAAGAGCATAAAGGAAATGTATTAGAGTAGTAATTTATATCAATGAGAATTTTACACAAAACAAAATTGTTTGTATTTTTTCTAATAAAATATAATTCTTGAATAAATTGGCAAGCAGTAGAAAACTTCCATTAAAAAGAGTAGCTTGTTTGTTTGATATTTATACAAATGTTTACTTATTTTTACATTTCATTAAACTATAAGTCATATCAAATGCAATAGTTTTTTTTTAAAAAAAAATCAGTGTAACATTTTACTTCACCTCCTTTACTGAATTTTTTTACTTCACCTCCTTTACTGAAAACGATGAAAAAAAAGAATCTTTATTTTAAATGTAACTTCATATAATTTTGTAATAGTTCATTTAAAACAGTTTAATAAATGTAGGTATATATATATGCAGTGAAAATTTAGCCTCTGCTATTCATAAATTTAAATAGAATCATTGAAAATTCTCTTTATATATACATTTTTACAATACTGTAACAAACAAAAAGAACATTCCAATGATAATTTATTCTAATTTGTTAAAAAAGCATTAATTGTAACAAGGGAAGAATGAACACAGAATTATTAATACTAATTAAAAGAAATTGATACTACTGGATGTTTAACTTCAGGTTTCAATTCACTAAATTAAAGTCACACTTTTAAATTAGCATGTTAACATTATTTAAAAAAATAAAATAAAAAGGGAAAATAACTTAAAGGAGAATTTTTTTTTGTCAATTTTACAGATAACTATTTTCAAATATTTAAACAGTGATTAAAAACATCAATTAAGTGATAACATTTATCTGAAATATTTTCCCTCTCCAGCACATACAAATTAAACAAAATGATTAAATAATTTTAAACAGTAAAAATAACAAATAAAACAATATTGATTTAAGACTTACTTAATAATACACCCATACAAAATATTTGCTTAAAAATTATATAAATCACAAGACATAAAATAGAAATATCTTTATATAACAGTGATAATTATATTAAACCACCAAACATCACATGATCACTATTTCTTATACTTGCTTATAACTGTTGCTAAAATAGGCAAAAATCTCTCCATACTTAGTAGTGCCACTCAAAGCAAGACAGAGTAATCAATGGATGCCAAAAGGCTTGTGCATAAAATTCCTATCTAGTGCCTACTCATTCGACATCCCCAGACTAGTTTCTGGCTTGTGGCCTTCATCAGTGAGAAGCCTTGTATCTGAGAGCACTGCATCTAGATCTTAGGATCTAATGCAATCCTCCATCAACCACCATTTATCTCTACATAACTACAAAACTATGAGAATAAAATTGAAAACACTAATATTTTCAATCTAAGCTCATATAGATCTGAAACTAGTCTGGGGATGTCGGATGAGTAGGCACTAGATAGGGATTTTATGCATAAGCCTTCTGGCATCCATTGATTACTTTGTCTTGCTTTGAGTGGCACTACTGTATGGAGAGAGTTTTGCCTGTTTTGATAATTATATTTATATAATAACAATATTAATACATAAAAGTTATTTTCGACAAATATTGATTTTTGTACTTTTTAATGTGTTAGAAGTATTTTATAATTTCAATGCGATGAGATGTGGCTTTTCCTTTATCGAAGTACGAAATCTCTAAGCTATTATGACCAGAGAAACCTGTTAATCATCTTACCTTATCTTTCCTTTCCATTCCTCAGCTTAAGTTATCCCCATATTCTTCTCTATCCTACTCCATCCCATTTCCACAAGATCAACTTTGGTCATTATACAATGATATTTAAATCTAAAACCCCCTTATCTTTTTCCAAATTCAGCATAAAAACTAAAAACCCACTTTCTGTATAATTACTTTGTTTATATTTCTTCTCCCACAACTTCATTATTAGTATCCTTTCTACTTGTAAGCATTTATCTTCAATTAATAGATGCCTAATATTTTCCATGCCTTCCTTACATAACTTGCAGACTAAATCACCCACATTCTTCCTTTTAAGTGTATATTCTCTTTTTTCCTAACAGTCTGGTTCAAGCCTTAAACAGTAAACTACTTTCCTTACTATTACCATAAATTAACTCACACTTAATATTCTGTTTACATCATTATATTTTTAAACTTTTTATTCTCCATACTAGTTTTCCATCTCTCCAATTCCCTATTTTTATTAATGAATCTATTCTTCCATCCCACTGGTTGCCATTATAATACTCAACAATTATCCTAACACATTCATCCCACCTTTTGTACAAGTATACTGGCATAAAGTCTTTATCCAAATCTGCTGCACACCATACTACCTTTCTCACCCATCTTGTTGCCTGTCCTTTACTTGTAATGCAATTAAATACTATTTTGGCTATTCTCTTATTATCCATAGATTGCAACCTACCAAACATTTTCATTTTGCATTTTGCATCTCTCATATAAAAACTTGACCATCCCATTTCTCCTTAAATTGCCTCCTTTGCCATCTACACATCTACAGCTAATGCATGTATTCCTATTTCTCTTTGTACTTTTTCTAAGTAATCTAACACCCTTTACTAACACATAATGCATCATTACCATAGGTTAATCCTACCACTGCCATTCCCATATAATTCTTGCTTACATCATATTTATTATATGAAAACCCAGTTAATTTCTATATTAGTCACTTTCTTTTCTTTGCTTCATTTATTAATTTTTTCTCCCAACCATCAAGCAATTTCTATAATTACTTAAAAACAATTCCCAAATAATTATACCTATCCATCACATTTACCTTTATATTCCCTAATATAAATTCTCTTTTCCCAGCATTTATCATCATTACATTTGATTTTTCTTCACTAAATTTAATCTCCATCTCTTTATACACCCTTGTGCATGTCTTCAGCATAACTTCCATATATTCCCTATTTTCTGTGCACATGAAGATATCATCAGCAAATAAAAGACCTGATAATATATGTATATATATATATATGCACTTGCCATCTATTAATAGTATCTCTATCTCTCTTTTCCTAGTATTTCTATTGCTTTCTCCATTTCTCTCAAATTTAACAAAAACAAAATTGGTGACATAGGTTATTTTTACCTTAGTCCCACCCCATTTTTAACTTTAACTGATTTTATACTTTCTAATTGATAGGTTTAGTAACCATTTTTATACAATCGCTTAATAAGATCCACTAAAGCCCCATTCATTCCCAAATTTAACAACTTACCCATAATCTATTTCTATTTACTCTATCATATGCCTTCCCTATATCTATAAAAACCATATATAACTGTCTACCTGTATTCCTACTCATATCTACAAGCTGTGTAACTACAAATAAACTATCTCCTATATGACTATCTGTTCTAAAACTACCTTGCATTTCTCCCACTATACTATTTTCTTCCATCCATTTTGCCACCCTTTCAGCCACTATATATGCAAAAACTTTATATAACATTGACGCTACCACTACCAGTCTACAATTACTTAACTTTCTATGGTATTTACCCTTTTCTTTAAATAACAGCCTTACTCTTGTATTATTTCAGTTACCTGGAAATTCTGCCTTCAAAACCATCTTATTAAAACATGAAAATAGACTTAATTTTGCCCTATTTCCCAAATTCATCACCATCTCTACTGCCCATCTATCTAAATCTCTTGGCTTTCCACTTTTCAATATTCTTCCCTGCCTCATTCAATTCATTTTCTGTAAAACTAATATTTCCATTACTATGGGCTTTTATGTTTGTTACTACTTGATCTTTCACATCAAACATATTTTCTATATTCGTTATCTATTTATTTAAGATTGTCTAATTCTTCTATACTCTTTTTCTTCATCATTTAGTAATACTATTTCTTTTTCCTCTACATTCCCTCTTTTAATATATTTCCAAATTTTTTTACTTCCATCTGTTCTACTTTTATTAATATCCTCCAACAATTTACTATTCAATTTCATTATCTCTCTCTATAATACCTATTTTAGACAACTTCTTTTTTTCAGCTAGTTTTCCCATTCAATATTAACATCTTTTTCACTTTCTTTGCTTTTAATAGCACATTTATATTCCCTGCATGCTTTTTTACTCTCTTTTATACTTTTACTAACTCTCACTTTTCTATTACTTACATTCTTCTGAATATTATCATGTAAAACCCTATTTGTCACTTTTTCTACTTCACCACACCTGTCCTTATATTCATCCCCAACAAACTCTTCCATGATTTTTTCTATTTAATTTTATATTCTTCTAATTTATTCTTATCATTCATTCTTCAATCCATATCTTTCACTATCCTTTCTACTTTTATTACTATTTTCCATTATACTACTAACCTTTTCTATTATAAAAAAATTATGATCACTATTACATACACTCTTCATTATCAAACCCTTTAATTTTTTGTACTTTATTTATTCCCTCTTTCTCTACTAATGCATAATTTATTGTGTGAAATATATTATTTCTAAACCATGCATATTGCCCTCATAAATATTTGATAAATTCCCAATGCTCAAATTCACTCTCTGACAAAATATGTCCATTCTTGTTATCCATGTCATCAATTTCTTCAATATGCCCATTCATATCCCCTATAACAATTATTTTCTTCCCCATTTTTTTTAAATTCTCTATATCCTTAACTAGGCATTCATATATGCTAATGTTCCATTCCATTATAGTTTGACTATCTCCAATGGCTATATATACTATAGACACTATCTATTCTTGTCTTCCTAATCTTATCTCAAGCACAAATTTTCCTGACATTTTGCAGTATTTAAATATATTTTTGATATAACTCCTATACTATCACCCATTTTATATTTTTCTTTTCTGTTTATACCCTGACACATCAAATCTTCCAGTGTAGGTTATTCTCTTAGATGTGTTTCCACTACTGCTAATGCCTCAAACCCTTTATTTTTAATAGCTTTGTTTAATTCCAGACACTTTTCTGGTCTTCTACCACCTTGCATATTCAAATATTCAATTTTAACAATTTTTTCCTTTCTTACTATGTTTTATACATTTTTTGACTCTTCCTTCTTTATTACATTTGTAATTAGCTTGTTTATCATTAGTTTTACAGACCCATTCCCTCTCCACATCTATATTTATATCTGAATCAGCTACCCTTTGTTTATTTCTTACGTCCCATCCATTCTTAACCTTTTTAATAATACTGTAATTTAAAACCCTATCCCTCTTTATATGTTTCCCAAACTGAAATTTTTCATAAATCAACCCTCGTAATAGTTCATTTCTTTGCTTTGCTAAATGCAATCCATCTTTATTATATAACTCTCTCTTACTAATAAAAACATCTCACATATCTACAAACATAGCATTATTTCTCTCACATAATTTTTTCAATCTCTCCTTTATAGAATATGCTTTATCTAACATATACCTATTACTCCTACTCTTCCTTTAACTTTATTCAAATTACTAGTCAATTCTTTGTAGTCATCCATTACTCTCTCCGATGGCTCTGACAAATTATTTGTCCCTACCATAACAAAAACATCTCTACTCATTTGTTTCTTTACCTGATCTGTAAAATCCCTAATTCTAGCTCCAAACAAACATACTCTTACATATCTATTTCTATTTTCCCTTGCAATTACATCTCCACATCCTCTAATTAGCAAGCCCCTTATCAAAACTGTCTTAGGGTTTACTTTCCCTATATTATCCATAACATTATCTTCCACCTTCTGGATTTCTTTACCTATTTTTTCCATACTGTTTCTATTCATTAATTTCTTGATCTGCTCACACTTCATGTCTAATGCTTTTAATTTTACTTCAACATCTTTTACCTCTTCCTCTATCTTACTTATTCTTTGCATAACTATCTCCATTGCACTAATTACTTTATCATCCATATCCCTTGTCACTCCATTAAATATATACTCTATCTTTCATCCTTATCTACATTTTTTTCCATTTCTTCTGACTTTTTCTTTAAACTATCTGCACATAGAAACCATTTTTCACTTCTTTTATCATATTTACACATGATCTACACAATATCTTTTCCAACTTTCCTAATCTTATTTAAGCATTTCAAATAGAAAATCTTATCACATAGGTACACTCTACCAAAGCATGCCTAATTTCCTTTTGACCATCATAAATACATTGTGGGATACAAATGTAATCCATACTTCATTATTTTTCAGTTCCCCTACTCTATATTTAAATTTATGATTTTTCTACCACTCTTCAAACCTCTTTATACAAAAGAAAAAAACTTCTTTTTTTTTAAATGACGATTGATAAGCACGTGCTCCCCTAACCTTACATATTAAACATTACCCTCTTTCTCAACTAAATCACTCCTTAACTTCAATTGAAATTTTTTTTTAATAGCGAACCTCCTAAAATCCAACTAATCTTATGTATGGCTTAGTTTTAAAGCCTCCTTGCAGTAAACATACAGACACAAAAAAAATTATGTTTCCTTTTATATTTAAAATGTCAGCACATCAAATCACTTTCTAAACATTAGCAATATTTTTCTCAATCTTTCCAAATTCAATTAAATCTACTTCTCTGCACTTCAACTCCCTTTTCTCATCCACGCACAAGCAAATATTCTCAGCAACAAAAATTTTTCCAGATATTAAAAATATATAAAACTTTAACTTATTTTGTGGAACAAATCAGCCAATTCAGTACAGCAACGTAGTCAAAAAGTTATCATTTATATTATGTATATTTAGCGACATTTATCTTTTTTATATAAAATTAATTAAAATGTATTATAACAATAATACTATACGTACTTGGAAGGGGAAAAAATTGTATTAATGGATATTATATAATTTTCTATTCATTTATCATTAACTAAATATTAGTTAAATAAACTGATGTTTTATATACATTCATACAATTAAGTTTGTTGTAATTAATGTTATTGCTTTCATATATCTTCCTTCTATTAGGTTCATTAATACAATTTAAAAGTTTTATATGCTTTACAAAATCTATTTTATGTCTGTATTATCATTATTTAAAATATAGACATAAAACAGATTGTGTAAAAAATATAAAACCATTAAACTATAAAAACCAATAGAAGGAAGATATAGAAACCAATTATAATAAATATAATTGTATGAATATATATAAATCATCAATTAATTTAACTAATAATTGGCTAATGATAAATAGAAAATTATATAGCATTATATTATATTATATTAGGGGGGTTTTCTCTTCATGTACATAACATAGATGTAGCTATATATACAATGTACATTGAAATTATAAAAGTTCCAAAACATGGAAGTATATATTTATACAGATTTTTGTTATAATAGATTCTAGTTAATCTTATATAAACAAGACAGATGCCTCTATGGATGAAATATAGATTGAAATTGTAAAGTAATTCAAACACACTGAAAAGTTTTGCTGAAAAGAGCTTTTATGTATTATTATTGTTATTATATAAATACAATTATTATTGTTAAGTGAAGATATTTAATTTTTTATTATAGTGTGTGATTTATTTAAAGATATGAAAATGGAGCACAATGGATTAAACTTGTTTTCATTATTCATGCTCGTTTAAAAATTGTTAATAAGTAGCATTAAAGTTTCAACAATAAGAAAATAAGCTTTCATTTCTGAGAGTAAAGATGTTGAAATAATTTTTTTTTTTATGGTGGATAATTGTTCACGCAATCAAGCAATATTTGACAACCATAATGGCAAGGTATAATGATGTAATATTTTTTGGGGATTGATAATTTTTATTTCTTCATTTCCAGTTACCTATTAGAATTTGTAAATTACCATTTTGCTCAGGAAATGTCACTGAACATCAAATTTAAACCTTTATTTTATAATAATTCAGTAAATGTAATTCCAAATTTGATACAATTGATACTAAATATCTATTTATAACCTACAAAGGTTCTGACTAAAAAATTTCTCATTCTAAAATTATTATATATTAAAAAGAATTCACATTTAAAACTAGAACGTATCAATTATTAATTATCAAAACAGAAACACAAAGATATTGAAATTAGAATAATACTTTTTATAATTATTTCTTTTTTATGTAGATATTCAATCATGCAATCAGACAATATTTGATAATCTCAGTGGTAGAATGTAACAGTCCGATTTGATTTGCTGAAACAATTTTTTTTTCTTTTCCATTTTCATTATTGGCTGAATTTGCAATATCATTCTATACTCAACAAGTATCCTAAACATCAAGTTTGAAAATGTTTTAATATAAAATAATTCAATAAACACAATTTCAAATTTTCAAATATCATTGCAATGTGATAATTCATCAATCAACTTATTATAATAAAGCTCAATTTTTTCATAAATAGTAGATCTGTGTTACTCATAAACAAATTTTCTTAACAACTTTTCCCTTTTTCTTAACCAAAAAATTGAGAAATACCTAATAAAATATTTAATAACATGTATTTTATCAATAATTCAGTTTTTCTTTTAGTTGGAACAAATTGCAAATGGGATGGAATTTTAAACTGAATACATTCATAAAATAATAAGACATAAAAAATTTTTTTATATTAAATGCTTTTATTGATTGTGCACTAAAAAGAAATAAAATAATTATTTCTTCAACAACAGTTGGAGATTTTAGATTTAACTTGAAATAAAAGCATCGGGAGTCCAGAAATTAATTACATCAATCCCTTCACATGATCACATCTCCAATACTAGCACATAATTGTTTATAAACAAAGCAAAGCAAAACTCCATATAGTAGTGCCACCTGTGCTAAACAGAGTAATCAATGGATGCCAGAAGGCTTGTGCATAAAATCCCTATCTAATGCCTACTCATCCAATATCCCCAGACTAGTTTTGTAGTTAAGTAGAGATAAAAGGTGGTTGCTAGAGGGTTGCATTAGATCCTAAGATCTAGATGCAGTGCTCTCAGATCCAAAGCTCCTCACTGACGAAGGCCACAAGCCAGAAACTAGTCTGGGGATATTGGATGATTAGGCATTAGATAGGGATTTTATGCACAAGCCTTCTGGCATCCATTGATTACTCTGTTTAGCACAGGTGGCACTACTATATGGAGTTTTGCTTTGCTTTGTTTATCAATCCCTTGTTATAAAAAAGTGATTGACTTAATTAATTTAACTTGCTCCCCCCCCCCCATGCTTTTCTTTCAAGTTAATTCTAAAAACTCCGATTGTGGTTGAAATACACCTGGGTCTCTTTTTATGTGGATTTATTCAATGCAATTTTGAAGTTACGCGATTCACGTTTCTCAGGAAGTCGAACTCCGATAATGCGCTATTACTTTAAATAATAAATTCCGTGCACTTACGTCATATTGAAAGTAATAGCATATTATTGGAATTTGACTTTCATCTTAGTAATTTCAATATTTTCAGTGCTTTATAATAGTAAGATTTTATGCAATAATCAAATTAAAATCATGATTTCCACATTTTATGTATACACACATTAAATTTTACAAGATTATAATGTAAATTTGTTCAAACATTGTGCGTGTTAATTTTGCATTTTAAATCACATTCTGTTTTTGCTTTTTAAAAAAGAACATAATCAATTATTAATCATTTAGTGTCTGCAAGTTTATTTTTAAAAGGTGAGTAATAGCAGTGGGCACAATTAAAATTGAAAATTAAAAAATTAAAGGCAAAAATAAAAATTTAATTTTTAGTTGTTAGATTAATTACTAATTACATTGTCACCAGAAAACCATTAACACAACATGAGCATGACATTGGCGCTAGTTGTATTTCCTTTTGTGAAGAATCTGATTTTTTACCAGTTTGCAAATGAACCTGTTTCATGGCAAATAGCGATAATAATTAAAACATGTATAAAAAAATGTAAACTACTGTAAATTTTGCATAAAAATATAGTTTTGAATAAAATTAAATATTATAGTAAAAAAAAGTTTGTCTTGTATCAATTTTTTTCAAATTTGAAATTTTTTATTAGTCATATTTTATTTCCTTATTTTTTTTTTGCACGAATTTTAAAGTAATTTTATGTTGGTGCTGTGCTTTTATGCGATCTTTGAAAAATCAGTCCGTATCCCCCCTTTTTCAAGGTAAGTTACATCTATTTTTGCTCAATTTTGTTTTGTGCGTTTTCTGAGGAACCTATCTATCGTGTAAAACGAGACCCAGGTGTAACTATTTTATTTTTCTTTAGTGTACAATCAATAAAAGCATTTAATATTAAAAAAATATATTTCTATTATTTTTTAACTTTTTAGTAATGGCACAATAAATGAAAATGTAAAACTATATTGTACTTTAAATTGACTGGACATTTATAGTAGATATATATATATATCAGTAGATAGTTCAGCTATAGGTTAAAATATATAGCCCTTATATATATATATATCAGACTTCACTTAATACATAAAATTTTATTTAAAATCAATATCTTATACATAGTATCATCATCAACATTATTTTGTCAAATGGTCAGATCTAGAGTCATCACTTTTTCATTCAATTCTCTTCACAGCCCAACTCTTAATTTCTATGTAACTCTTCCCATCTCTAATATCATCCAATAATGTCAATCTCTCCCATTATTTCTTCTTACTTTCTACTCAACATTCCCTACAAAACAACTTTTAGTAATCCATAATTTCTTAATATATTTCCAATCCAATTTCTCTTTCTCTCTCTGATTTTCTCAATCTTTTTTCATTTATTCTGTTCAAAATTTCTTCATTTGTTATTTTATTTAACCAACTGATATTTTCTATTCTTCTCACTGTCTACATCTCAAAGGCTTCAAATCTGTTCCTAATTTTATTACTCATTGTATGTTTCATAACTTTACATTAGTACACTCCACATATAGCATTTAATTAATCTCTTTAATTCTTTTCAAAATTCCACAAAATATTTTCTTTCTCTTAATAAAGGCTTCCTTTGCCACTGCTACTGTTCGTGCAACTTTATATTCACTTCTATCTTCACTCGACCAATTACTCAAATATTTAAATCCCTCTACCTGTTGAACTATGTTATCACAGATTTCATTTTGCAGTCTTTTTGTATTTCTCCATATCCATAAACATTGTCTTCTCAACATTAATACTCTTTCCATATTCCATACATCTTTCTTCCAATTTATTCAACATATTCTGAAGACACTTTTCATCCTTAGCTATAAAAGCCAGATCTGCAAATCTTATACATTTTATTATTCTACCTCCAACATTTGCTCCCCTATAATCTAAATAATTATTTAGCATGTCTTCTAAATAAATATTAGAGACAGGTGACATCCTGCATCCTTGCATAACTCCATTTTTTATATTCACTTCATCAGTCTCATTATTCCTCAATTTAATTCTTATCTTTTGTATGGAATACATATTCCAAATCAATCTTCTCTTTCCAAAAAGCCCTTTACCTTTTAAGATGAACATAAGTTTATTCCAGACTACTCTATCAAATGTTTTTTTTCCAAATTCACAAAATGTATATTAATTCCTTTATCTTTTTCAATATATCCCTCTGCAATTGTTCTAACACCAATAGTATCACTTGTACTTTTCCATCTCTGAAAACCAAACTGTTCTTCTCCACCCATAAATTCTTTGAATTAAAATCCTCAATAAAATTACAAAAACATGAGATAACAAACTTATTGTTCTGTACTCTTCACATTAAACAGCTTTCTTCTTTTTAGTAACTGAAATCATTATAATTCTTAAAAAATCTTCAGGCTAAAATCCACTGTTATATATCAAATTGCAAAGTTCAACTATTTCATTTGTAAGAAATTTCTCCCATTTCTTTTAAAAATTCTATAGATATTGCTTAAATCCAACAGCCTTACTATTCTTCATTTGTGCAAGTGACTTCCTTACTTCATCTGGCAATGTCTATCTATACCTTTATTATATATTTCAATATTTTCTTCATTTTCAAATTCATAATTAAATTATCTTCGCTACTAAATAAACACTGAAGATTTTCTTTCCATCTTTTTAATATATCATTGCTATCAGTTAATCCCTTTCCATTCTTATCTGCAATCTCAATTGCTACCCATGTTTTCCCTCCCAAATGACATTTCATATTCTATCAAATATTAGATATCTTTTCACCTGCTGAAGCCCCCAACCCTTTTTTGCTAAATCTGTTTTTCTTTTTAGCTCATTTATTAATTTTTTTACATGCACTTTGCCCTTGTGTGTATTTACTTTCTTCCATCATCTCTGTACTTCCATCTTTCTCAACACACCTTCAGTTAATCATGGTCATTTAACTTTCCTTACTCAAATAATATCTATTTTATTTTTGGCTGATTTGGGGATGTTTTTTTAATTCTATGCCAACACTTATAAGAATTATTAATGTATTCCTCATCTTGAACAACCCTTTTTATTTAATTTTCACATATTAAACCAAATATTCTTCTTTCCATTTCTCTATTATCCAAGTCCTACCTTACATATATTTTCCCTCTTTTAATTCTTTTTAAACTCAATATTAATTTAGTGATCACCAAATTATGATCTGTGTTCATATCAGCAATCAGGCAAAGCATGTGATCCTTAATAGCACTCTTTTATTTATCCTGAATCCATATATAATCAATTTCATAACATTCTCTATCGTATGGAATTTTCATGTATAAAATCTAATTCTTAAAACAAGTGTATGAAAGCACAAACCCATTCTCCTTACAAAATTATACAAGCCAGTTAACTCTTTCATTTCTTTTTCCAACAGCATAATTTCCAACAATTTCCCTTCCATACCTTTTGCCACAACAGCATCCTAGTCACCCAATAGCAATATATATGCATTTTTCTTTCACATTGGATAACTTCCTCTATCTTCTCATATATTTCACAAATTTCAATATCATCATGTCTAGTAGCCAATATATAAATGTGTATGATTACCAAATCTCTAGGACTTGCATTTATTCTTATCATTATCAGACTATCATCAATATAATCAATCTTTCCCACACTATTCCAAATTTTCTTCTCCACAGCAATGCTCATTCCATTAATTGATCTGTCACCACCCAAATAAAATTTAACATCTTCACTACTTTCTTGCCCACATCGCTCCCACCTCACCCTGCTTAATCCTAAAACAATATTATTTATATACACCTTTCTTTTCAAATTTTCCTGAACTGCTCAAAGATCTAACATTCCACATGCCAATTCTCAATATGTCTTCTCTCAATGAATGAAGTTTATGAGGATTTTACAGGTTTACAATGAGTAGCCTCATGTCTACTCCCACTGGGCAAGACACCAAAGCCATTCTTAGCCAAGGTCTCACCACCAAATATAACAATTCCTGTAAACATACTCATAATAAAACAAGAGAATTATAAGGCAATGTAGTTTCCCATTACCCTCTTTGCCCAGCAGTAACCTCCAGAATAGGCTTAATGTGCAAATATCATAAAATGAACATCCATCTACACTTCTTCTTCACCATTGTCACTTATAGCTGATCTTCCTCTGACTTAGAAGAAATGCTGCTGCTCATCCAGCATCTAACAGGGTGTTGATTTAATTAATGATGGCCAACACTCACCATTTTACAAATACCATCATAGGAATTGTGGAATTTTATAGAAGTAAACATGCCACTGTCTTCATCACTTTCTGATAGTGAATGTTGTCCCATTGTCAGTAACTGCTTATATAAAGTACTTTGCTATTCCAGCTAACATTCATGTCTAAAGACCATTCCCCTATTTGCAACCTGGAGATGCTCTGGCTGGCATGGGACCCATGCCCTTCTATCCATATGTGATTGAAAAACATTCCAGCATATAGTATATGGAAGTATTAACTATTTCTGCAGTAAGTTAAGATATATGTACTCTTAATGTTATATGAATTTCTATTTCATACTCTTATTATATATATTTAGCATGTGTAACATTATTATATATGTATAATAAATCAGTAAATAAGTTGTCTATTTAAAGTGATAGATTTATTTTTATTTTAGCCCCTTTGGACCAAAAACCGCATTTTTCCGCATAAAAAAAAGTTTGCAATTTAGCTCACCCTCATGATATGTCAATAATATAGTAATTATTTTTTACACCCATAACTTAGAATTTACTATGTTTTTATTCATTTTATTTTAGAAACAAATTTTTAATTTATTTCATCACATACTATGTTTTTATTCATTTCATTGTAGATAAGTTTTTAATTATTTTGAAGCATACTTTGCTATTATGGTCTCCTATGAAATAATGCATAATTTAGCTCGCTCTCCCTCCCATGATATTCCAATAATATAGTAATTATTTTTTACACTCATAACTTAGAATTTACTATGTTTTTATTCATTTCATTGTAGATAAGTTTTTAATTACTTTGAAGCATACTTTGCTATTATGGTCTCCTATGAAATAATGCATAATTTATCTCACCCTTTCTCCCATGATATTCTAATAATATAGTAAGTATTTTTTACACTCATAACTTAGAATTTACTATGTTTTTATTCATTTCATTGTAGATAAGTTTTTAATTACTTTGAAGCATACTTTGCTATTATGGTCTCCTATGAAATAATGCATAATTTAGCTCACGCTTTCTCCCATGATATTCTAATAATATAGTAAGTATTTTTTACACTCATAACTTAGAATTTACTATGTTTTTATTCATTTCATTGTAAATAAGTTTTTAATTACTTTGAAGCATACTTTGCTGTTATGGTCTCCTACGAAATAATGCATAATTTAGCTCACCCTTTCTCCCATGATACTCCAATAATATAGTAAGTATTTTTTACCCCCATAACTTACACTTTATTAAAGTTATTACTATTATTTTTTTTTGATCCACACTAAAACCTTGCATTTCTAATAGATATCCCGCATAGAGGGCCTAGAAAAACAACTGCTTGCAAAAATTGAACATATAGGCTGGTTAGTAAAAAAGCGAAACTGAAATTGTCACCTTTTGCCACATTACACCAACAAACTGTAACTCAGATAGGTCATGTTATTTTTTTTTTTTCTGCATTTTATGACGAATGTGATGAAGCTGTCTATGAAATTGTAATTTTAGGTTATACATTTCAAAATTGAGAGTTTGTGAACCAATATAAAAATAAAAATTTTTAAAATGTGAAAAATAACCTTTTTTTTTTATTATTTTTTTGTGGTAATGACTACTTTATCAGCTTTATTACATTCTTTCATATTTGCATTTTATAAAAATATATATATATTTTATTTATTGTAATAAATTAGACATTTCATTTAAAATTGCATGTCCTGTAATTTTTTCCGGGAATTCAAAATGGCCATTCAGGCCTCTAAGGGTTAGAACAGTTGGTTTTTTTTTAAAAAATTGCAATCTTTTTTAACCTTTTGGAATTGTTTTAAATAATGCAAGTTTTCTATTTTTTTTTTAATAAAAAACAATTGTTTTAAAATAAAAACAGAAACAATTTTAAATAAAAAAACTTAGTGATTTATTATACATATATAATTATGTATACATACTAAATATATATATATTAAGAGTTTTAAATGGTTTTAAAAATATTAAATTAAAAAATATATATATAAACTGCCCTCGTGCGACCATTATTTAAAACAAATAAAAATTCTAAGCATAATTGTTAATTGCAATACATGAAATTAATGAATATTTTTCTTGCCCTCTTTTACATATCTATCAAATTAGTTGACATACTGAAAAGATAAGTGTTTCAAATGGATCAGGGTGATATAACATAGTTATATATCAATTTTCAAGAAATTCTATTGAATTTAAATATATTAAACCTTGATTTTAAAATTTCATTATAATATGAAAAAGATCAAAGTTAACAATCAAACAAATAGATTTTCCAAAATCAATAAAAGCATTTAAAAACGTAGTTTAGTACATAAATTTCATGTAATTTAATAAACCTAATATATACTTTTTTATATGGATAGTCACTCATGCAGTCAAGCAATATTCAAAAATAATATTAGCAGATTCAATTGGCTGGAATGATTATTTTTTTCCTTTTCATTTTCCTAGCAAACTTTTAAATAAGTCATTTGCTTACCAACTGCCCAAAGAATTATATTGTCACTATCCATCAACTTTAATATTCAAAATATAAATGCATTACAATTAATACATACAATATTGTTAGTATTTAATATTTATTTAAGTTTCATGTAAAACAGTCATATTTCTATTTTGTATTTCTTACTTGGGCAATTCCTCTACTTTATTCATGATTTCATTTTTTTTAATCATGTTTTATTACAATATTGTAATTTTCATGGCCTTTAAACAACTGTTAGTATTAAATAGCAAAAAAATGGTACTTGCTAAAAAAAATGGCCTTAAATTTTTTCTTCATTAATTAAAAATGTTGATTAAAAACTAAAGACAATTACAGATCTATTGTTTATACTAATGAATGTCAGAATAGCAATAAAATGCATAAAACATTGTATCAGCATAATATGCATGGACTAGAAGTGGAAAATAATGGAGAATTACTGATCATCTTATAACATAATGCTCACCAATATTTTAAAAAAAAAGTTTATGAAGTGACATATTTTTAAATTCACTATATTCAGTAAATAAACTTATTTTAATTTCATAAGTTTTTTAATTCCATCAAACACATAGAATGCATCAACTACATCTATATAAAATGCAGATCTTTAATGTATTTCTGTTCTCAGAAAAAAAAATGTTGCTGATAAAAAAAACTGCACTTTCTTTTATACAAATCTCTGTGCCCAATAATTAATAAATATTCTATAAAAATTGATAATGTAAATTGGTATAATTGTTTAATGTATTATTTTAAAAAAATTATTATTATTACTATTATATAAAAAAAAAGTGTTTTCAATAAATCAAAAATGGCTCTTTTATACCTTACATAAACAACTATTTCAGTAAATTCACATATTTATGTTTTATGTATTTATATTTTTATATTTTACTTTTATTATTATCAATATTTAAAAAGTACTGGACCCTCTTCTTAAGTTGTGCTTTTTTAATACACAACCCATACACTCACTTATGTCAACTCTGTAAATATATTCACTTTAGCTTATAGATAGTGTGTCTACATATATTGATGTACATTAATATATTGTGACAGGCATTCTTAGAATCTCCATGCACAAGGTGGTGTTAGCTAAAGCTACAACTGCATATATGTATACAGATTTAATAAATAATGTACAAATTATATAAATGTACTTTTAAATGAATGCTGGTAGTCTGTGCAGATATCTTTATTTACACAGGAGTGAATAAAGCATTATAAGAGTTGTGATTTATAATTTTGATATATGATTATTTTTTTATTTTTAATTATCAATAATTTTACCAATTTGTGTTTTTAAATTGTTTAGGTGCCAGAATATACATATAGAAAAAGGAATGGTCAGTTGAAAATATTGTACATGTCTATTTTTTTTTCTCTCTTAAAAAGTTAAAACAAATGCAGGTTGTCATTGTATGATCAAATTTTAATTTTCACTAATGGATTGAAGTGGTCATCCTGTGCTTTATACTTTATTTTTAAAAACCAAGATGTAAAGTAATTTAATGCCAATATTGGCTGGAAAAAATCTAGTGATTTTATTTTAGAGTTGTAGTTTTTTTAATCTTTTGTAACAGATGGAAAAGTGAAAAAGCTTTCCCATTGTATTAAAAAAATTAGAAAATTGATGTAAATGAAACTCCTTGATAAATTAAGAGGGTCTAAGTGGAAAATTAGATAGAAATGAAAGATAAAGAAAAAATGTGTAAAAAGCTGTACTAATTTTTGCAATCAATTAGCCAAAAAATTGGAGGAAACTGACCCAATAGCTACGGGGGGGGTGCTTAATTTGTATTGCTATGAATGTGTTATAAAAAGTGTTCAACAGGGATGGAAGGGGTCTCTTCTCTGATATATTTTATTCCTCTTGCTACTTATCAGTTTTGGTCTCCTATGCAAGTTCTGCTGTGAAGTATCCAGGCGATCCAGTGTTGGCTTAACTGGGAGAAATATTATAAGCGATAAACCCTATAAAACTTTATGAAAACAGGGAGAGCTGCTATAAGCTTCAAATTATAGACCCTTCAGACTGGTGAGATCAATCCCTGGGGGAAACTGTCATTATCACAAAGATTTTTGAAATAAAGCTGGGAAACATGAAAATACCTAAATTGATCAAGATGCCAATGGAGTAAACTCAACTCCTTCTATGCCACCACCATATAGCCATCAATGCCAGCTGATGATAATGAACACCTCAAAGCCTACATTCTGCTGAAAAGGGAAGTCCTTACTGTTGTTGTCCCATTTCACAGCATATTCAAAAATTACAAAGTTTGGAAATGGTTAATAGAAAAAAACCAGAAAGAAACTGGATGGTATAATTTTTTTGTTTCATTTTATTATTCTCAGTTTGCCTCGATGAGATGAATTTTATTGATATATTTTTTTTTGTATTACATGTAAGTTATCTTGTTTATCCACAGAGTGTTTGATGCTTCTATTTAAATAATCCTCTTATAATAATTTTAGAAAGCTTATATGCATATACATAAATATGTGTATACCTGGGTCTCATTTTATGCGGTAGATATGTTCCACAGAAAACCCGCATTAAAAAAAATTGCACAAAAATATACTTAACTTACCTTGAAAAATGGGGAATAGGGTCTGTAATTTTCAGAATTCACATAAAAGCAAAAAAAAAATTACTTTAAAATTCACATTAAAAAAATAAGGAAATAAAGTATGACTAATAAAACATATCAAATATTTGGACAAAATTGTTTACAAGACAAACTTTTTTTACTTTTTTTTATTAACTATAGTATTTGATTTGATATTTTTTCATACGTATTTTTTGACGATATGCAGTTCGTTTGTAAACTGGTACGAAATCAGATTTGTCGATGTGAAGTGATATAGCTTCTCCTTGAAGGAAATCAAGAATCTCTCAGCAATTATGCCCAGAGAAACTTGTTAGCCACTTTATTTTCCATTCCCCACTCTAAATTTTCCCATATTGTTCCATTCCATTTACACAACTAGTGCCAATGTTCAGTCTTTATGCTGTGTTAATGGTTTTCTGTTGACAACTGATTTTTACTACTGAAATAAATTTTAAATGTTCACATTTTGTTTCTATATTAAAAAAAATGAGATTGCAATCAAAACAAAAAGATTATACGTTATCATTAGAAATATTATTTTCAGTTTATAAAATCAATAAAATCTTCGTTATTTATTTTAAAAATCTACATTATTTATTTCTGTTATACCTAACAAAATACGTTTTAAAAATTTAAAATTTTTGAATATTTATTGCGATATTTTTATATGTAAGTATAAATCTATTATTATTATTTACTCATTAGTATAAGTAGATTATTTATTCTAAATACAGTTTCAGGCCATAGTCACGTTAGCTGCTAATATAACATTATATTTTTGGGAAAAAAAGTATTTCAAGTCAAAATAAATTATTAATAATTTAAATTTCTTAATATCTAATAAATATAGTGAAATATGAAAAATATTAAGAAAAAAACATGAATCGCATAACTTCAAAATCGCATTAAAATAATCCGCATAAAATGAGACCCATGTGTATTTTCTTTTTATTTTGTTGTAGAAAAGAAATTTAAATTGCTTGAATTTATATTATTTTACTTTTGTCTCCATGTGCATCTGATTTGTACCCAAATGCATACTTATAAAATGTTTAACAAAAAGATGGGAAGGATGCATATATATTGCTATTATCTGTAAAAAAAGTAATGTTTAACCTGTGTGTGGGGTAGAATCTCAGATCTCGTTATTCAAGGGGATTTAAATGAAGAAAATAGAGAGGGGAGTTCCATCTTTAAATTAAATCAGTTTACTTGTTGATTTTTCTTTTATTATAATGCTTATCTTAATAAAATATGGTTTGTCATGTGTGCAAATGGTGATGGGTTTATTTGGGGTAAATATTTTTTTTTTCTTTTAAAATATTCATTTGCTGGTGTTTTATCTCATTTCTCTCTCTATCCATCAAGATTATACAAATTTTCAAATAATATCATAATCCACTATTTGCCTGAGCTAAGGAGTTGACTGAGCAAAAGCCTATAGGATGATACTTTATTGGAGTTGTTAAAGGGTTACTGACATGCTGATATTTTTTCTTTATTTTTTGTTTTGTCGTGTATGTTTTGTTGGTAGTGGTATATCCTTTCTGAAGAGTGTTTTCTCTTTCCAAAAGTGGCACGCAAAGGCAAAATTAAAGTTAAAGTTCTGCCTTTCAAACATATGTCATGGACAACCTTAGGATATCAATAAGCATGGTAATAGTTTTGGTGAGGGGAAGATCAGGAAATATAACCAGCTTTGGTTTGATCTCTCTCATTTAAACTTCAATTAAATAGTTTTAATTCATTCATTTTGGAGTTTAATATTGATTTTATGTGACAGTAATCTCATGTTTGATTTAGTGCACAGTGTATGAATTTACAGGGTAGGCAGCGACCGGTACAATATATACATTTACATATACACTTGGGTTTCTTTTTATGTGGTCTTAGATAGGTTCCCCAAAAAACCCGCATTAAAAAAATCGCACAAAAATAGACTTAACTTACCTTGAAAAATATGGAATATGTCTCGTAATTTTCAAAAATCACATAAAACCAATGCAATAAGTTAAATTATTTTAAAATTCACATTAAAAAAAGGAAGGAAATAAAGTAAGACTGATAAAAAAATTTCAAATATTTGAAAAAAATTGTTACAAGACAACCTTTTTTTATTTTTTTTATTAACTATTTATTTTTATTCAAAACAATGTGTTTTTATGTGAAATTTATTTTACATTTTTTCATACATATTTTAATCGCTATTTGACAATATGCGGGTTCGTTTGTGAACTTGTAAGAAATCAGATTCGTCACAAGAGGAAATACAATTAGCGCCAACTTCAAACTTGTGCTGTGTTAATGATTTTCTGTCGATAATGTAATCAGTAATTAAACTTTGAGATGATGATTTTACTAATTGTTTATGAAGCTCACGATATCCAGACTTCTATGTCTAGCTGTTAGAGAATACACTTCCATGAGTGCAACTATATATATATATATATAACAAGCTTATACAAGCGTGTAAATAATGACTAATGGTTATATATGGAGAAACTTTTAGATAGAAAAAAGTTACAAGTAAAAATATTTAAAAACTTCTAAAGATACATTCTTTTTAAGTAGAAATTAAAAGTTCTTAAATATTTTTATTTGTAACTTTTTTCTGCCTAAAAGTTTCTCCATGTATATACGTGTATAAAATAAAATATAAACATACACAGACATACAACTATTTAGAGCTCATTCATAATTCATATCATTAACAAGAAAATGATTTTCCAATTGATTAGAAAGATGAAGACTTTCTCAAATCATTTTTGCTGTGAAACGAACAGGTTTCACTTCTGTTTCATTATCTTTTTCTAAATCTTCTACAATATCTAAATTTATTACCAAATCTTTTTCCAACAGGCATTTAAAGTATGTAAAATTTAATGTATGTATATAAAATGGGAAAATCCCAATTTTAAGTGAAATATGAACTTCTTTATCACATAAACGAAAACCGCATAAAAAGATATTAAGAAAAAACATGAATCGCATAACTTCAAAATAACATTAAAAAAATCTGAACAAAAAGAGACCCAGTTGTATATTAAATACCATAAGTTATATTTTGCAATTTTTATTCCAAATTCATGCATTATTATTTTATCAAACTTTATGTTTTTAATAAAGTACCAAGAATAATCAGCATTAATATCATTAAAAAAATCACCGATGTATCACATTTAATAATTAACTATCTTTGTAAAAGTTTTTATTTTCTAAATAATGTACACATTTAAAAGTTTTTTAAATAAGAATTAGTATTATTTGTTTATGTTAACAATTACATCAGCTATATCGGTTTTCCAATTTTTCAAATCTAAAACGGCTTTTTTTAACTACATATATTTGTGACTATAAGACTATATATAAATCTCAAGGTCAGACCTATAGTGGTGTAATTATCAGAATGCAAAACATAGTTTTCATAAGGTGTATCAAAGTTGTTTGGAAAAAGAAAAATGAACAACATGGAATCAAGGGGAAACAATCTCAACAAATACAAAGTAATTTTTACTCATTCATTTGAATAAAGTACTGCATATAATATACATCACTAAAATCATATGGAAATTCACATCAAAATTTAAAAACTCCATTTCAAACTGATAATGCAATCACAAATCATTTGATTACGCTCTGTCAGACTTAAATAAGTAAAAGTTAAATAGACAATTAAAAAATAAATTCAAATAATAAATATTAATTACTAAAAATATATTATGATGGTGCCTAGAACAAAAAATTGCTTAGTTTTAGAACATTTACTATATACACAGTGGTTACATACTATTAATTATAGCATTGGCAAATTGACAAGTACATTGTATTTCTGATATGTTGCTCTTAAAAAAGAAAATACATATTGGTGTAATTTCTTTTTTTTTACATACAAAATCCTAAAAAAATACAATCTAATAATAAACTGTTAAGAATATCATAAGTTTGGGGAAAAGAAATTCATTAAAACCAACTATAATCAAATTTTAATGCTTTGTGTTAAAGATTGAGCAGTCACTGTAAAAACTGTAATCAAAAAATACAAAAATTCAGTAAACAAATGATTAAAAAGATCAACACTCTTCTGAAAACTGCAGTATCCAAGCCAGTGTATCATGGATTTCAAAGATAGGACATATAATGCTGAGTTGTCATTTTAAAGCTTCTAGTTTATGATATAGCTATGATTCATAAAGGATATCACAAAGTAATAAATATTTAATATAAAAGTATATCCTATGGTTGAGCAAATCAACATTTGTATTTACAACAACCACAAAAAAGATTTATGTTTAGCAATCTCTCTTAAAAAACATATTAATCGGATTGCCTTCTCCAAACTATGAAACATGGTAGAGATTTGGGAAATCATTTAATGGTATTCTTTTAGCCCAGTCATTATTCTATATAGACAGATACCAGCTAAACATTATTTTAATATTTCACAGATGTTTATTCCAAGATACATATATTATTTTCAAAAAAAACACAATCATCTTCCAAGATGATAATGTTCCATACAATTATTCACAAATATTATACTTGTTTGAAAGATTTATAAATGTTTTTACATATTAATCATGGTATCCCAAATATCATTTTTAATTGAATCATGTTTGAATAAAAAAAATTGATATCCACCATGGATATGCCCTTAAAGAAATTGAAATCTTAATTTATGATGAATGTCTTACTATTTCTAAAAAAGCTATATTAAAGTTGTGTAATTCTATTTCATGTAGAATATACCTTGTAATGCAAATGGTGGGCCTACTCTACATTAATAAAGATATTATAGGTATATCTATAATTTTGTTCAGCTCCAATACATACATAAACACACATTCACATATATTGCATGTTTTAATGATTTAAGAAGCTATTTTATTTTTTTGATACAGCTCTAAATTTGAATGTCAGAATAAGTCATAGTAAGAAAATAAACAAACAAAATCAAACAACTACAAAATACGATCAAGTTTATTATTTGGTCATGTTAATCTATTACCTAGAGCAAATGATAAAAAATTATAATAAATCATATTTCAGAAAGTACCAAACAAAAAATGTGGAATATCATTCTTCAAAGAATGATAAATGAACATATGCAAAACAAATTATACCTAGATTTTTATAAAAAAGAATAAGATATTGTCATAATGATGGTATGAGATCATTTAAGATTATATAAAAGAAGTAATTTTGACAAGTGTGATATATGAATGTATGAGACTAAAAGTAAATATTTTTTACTCAAGTATTTATTTTGGATATCTTATTTATATTGCATAAACAATATAAAGATTAAAAATGTAATTCAGTTAATAATAAGATATTAATATGGTAATTCTACATTTTGTGTTATGTTATATTTTAATAAATTTAAGAAAAGTAGATCATAAGCAACTAACCACCTAAGCATTATTGGTCAAGTATAATTGATAAACTTTATTGAAAAATGAATGAGAATTAAAACTTGTTAACATGAATAGGAATGTTAATAATATTAAATAATTGTTTTTAAATTCAACAAATGATAGCAATCTGATGAATTTAATGAAAGAATTATCGTATTTATTTATTTTTTATTCTTATATACAAATGTAAATATGTTATAGTAATAATATAATATGTAAAAATAGTTTAATTTTAATGTAAAATAGAAAATGTTATTAATAATACCCAATTGTTGTAAATAAATGTACATTTTGATTTGAACTAGTTGATTAATGTTGTTTCTTTATTGAATCATAAAAATCATATGTCATATTCAAGTACATATCACATTACATGATCACCATTTCTTATGCTTGCTCATAACTGTTATTAAAACAAGCAAAACTTTCCATACGGTAGTGCCACTCAGTGCAAGCCAGAGTAAACAATGGATGTCAGAAGGCTTGTGCATAAAATCCCTATCTAGTGCCTACTCATTCAATATCCCCAGACTAGTTTCTAGCTTATGGCTTTAGTGGGTGAGAAGCCTTGGATAAAAGCCACAAGCTAGAATGAGGTGCAGTGCTCTCAGAACCAAGGCTCTTCACTGACAAAAGCCACAAGCTAGAAACTAGTCTGGGAATATTGGATGAGTAGGCACTAGATAGGGATTGGCTTGCACTGAGTGGCACTATTGTATGGAGAGTTTTGCCTGGTTTTTTTTTTTACATAGCACATTAAAATTTTTCATATAATTTTTATTTAATGGCTGTTTATAAAAAGATTTCAAATAAAGAATTAAAACTAGATAAATCAAATATCTATCACTTTTGATTTATAATTTAATAAAAGCCATGTCCAATTTACTTGTTAATTTATTTAAAATTTATGTACATGAATAAATATCTGAAATTTAAATATAAGGAATTATTCTATGCTCAGAGCATTATAGAAATTCATAGTATTTTTTTTAAAAAGTCACATATGTATTGTAGTTATTTTAATTCTTATAAAATTATAAGATCATCAAAGTGTATTATTTAAACTGGATAAAATTAAAAAGACAATTATGATGTTTATTTGAAAAGATATATATATTGTAACAGTCAGATTTGTACACTCATGCAACAAAATTTAGAGCCGAGCAAAATATACCAAAGCTG
>JAQFVV010006554.1:143613-239676 GCA_028023455.1 Epiperipatus broadwayi | reverse complement strand
TCTAACCTAATTAAACGTGAACTAACAGAAACAAAATAAAACGACGTACGTACGGGCCATTCCTATAACCTAGTAAAATCAGTGAGCGGTATTATTAAATATAATATACGGACGCCTCCAACCCTCTATTATCTAATATGATATTTGAAAAACTCTTCGTTAGGTTAGTTATATAATTCGGCTACAGAGATATGCAGCTCAGACAGAGATCGAATAAAAATAATTATCATTAATAAAATAGATTTAATAAAACCATTTAGAATAAACTAACATTCTCTCTCTATCTAAATACATTCTCTGAGCTATAAGTACTTGCACTGTTCGACAATGATGATGATGATTTTATTTCATTGTTAATATTACTGACTCAATAAAACATTCAGCAATTTGTCAATATGATCTCAATATTTGATTATTATACAATTTAAAAGTTTCCATCTCTTTAACCATGCCACACTTGTAATATTAATCATACTGAATTAATTCTTTCTTTAAGAGCACTTATAATACTGACACTAATCTCAGGGTTCTCTGTTATATTTAACAAAATGCTCGGCAGTATTGTGTTGTCCAATAGAACTGACATTCTGGTTGGCTATAGAAAACATTTAACTTATTTAAATTCCAGGTGTCTTCATCCACATATCAACTATTATAATATTTAGCAAGATGATGACCTTATTAAAGAACAACGCATAATTTTGAATAATACTGCCAATTTATAATCCAGAATCTCAGTCGGAATGATGAAAAGACAAGGGTGCTTTTGTGTCCTTCCATCACCCATGACAACACAATAATTAAACTAAGATTTAATACTTAGCAATTCACTTACATGTGTATGGAACAATGTGCAATTAAAACCTACTAGTTTGGGAATAAAGTGATTTTACACATCCATAAAATAAAATGTTTTGGTCTGAAGTTTCAATTCCATAAATAATTCTTATTAAATTAAAAATATAATGAAATATTCTGATCTGCTTAAAATTGTCTATCTAGTGTATTTAATTTGAGATTTCATAAATAATTTTTGGACTCAAGAAATTATTGCAAGTATTATGCAGATACACTTTTATTTAGCACATAAGAAAATGACTCAAAACAGCTTTTAATAAGACTATATTTATTATTAAATTCTAACAATATTCCAATTTATTCTTACAATTTAACAAAAACAATCCCTTAGGATTAACATAATAAACCAAAATTATACACTTTAGTTGATCCCATATGGATAAAATAAAATAATAACTAATAGTAATTAGTCTATGCTTTTAGACTGGGATTTGAACTACTTCTTCATCTTTGCTGTACATTTATTTAGATAAAATATAACAAAATAAATATTATTGTCGATACACTAACTTATCAGTTTAGTGTATCTTATATGAACGGCTGCTTAACTTTATTCTGACTATTTGTTTTAAAATAAAAATAATTGGATTCTAGGCAATGCGTACAAACGATTATTATCATCGTATCTTTAACTAAATGACAGTTTTTTATTTAAATAACTTATTATAATTTATGGGTTATTTATCAGAAATTACATTTATTATTTTAATGTTTACCTGAATAACAACTGAAGTTGTTATACACACTGTTTCCTCCGTATAAGTTATATTGTGAGTGCTACTTAATAATTAACTTGAATTAAACTTAGTATTTGAACCCTCCTTTGGCAAATAAAATTTATAAATCACACAATTTTAAACTTATTTTCTCCATTGACTCATGTGTAGATTACCCGCACTATTCCGATGCACAGTCCAGACATTGATTATATATACTAGCACTCTATTTTTACTAAATGGATCGTGAAGAATTTACCTCCAGTATACCCGTTATCTTGCCATAACTTTTAAATAAAACACAATATTCTACACCTTCCGTGGTGGAATTATCTCTATTTCTCATGAGGAAAAGGGAATAATACCGTAGATACGAAGAGTTAACGACTATCTTAAAATAGTTTGGTGGGTCCTTGCCTCTTACCTGGGCATAATAGGAACACACACCAATATAATCCTCTCATGGGATTTTAACGAACGAAATGAACTAAATACGGTATAAATGCTGATCGTCCTGGCTCTGGGAAGCGATCGCTTGGGTTATAACCATACCCGAATTCTAGATTTATTTATTCCCCTCATGGAAAATAAAGCTTTTGGGGAGATTATTTTCCATCCCACAAATAAATACATACAATTGTTACTAATGTGAATATTAATCATATACTGATGCTATTCGGGGCAAGACAAGCAAATACACTAATTACACAAAATTTATATTCCGGGGTATACTTAAATCAACGTCTGTAATCAATGGATAATACAAAATAAACATAATAATTTTCACCTTTGCCAAAGAAACATTCAACAAGTAATTGGTTATATAGTATTTTGAACTAAATTAAGTGAATGCGTTAATAAAAAAAAATAATTGGGAATAAATTCCGCAATTAACATAGTATAAATTTGTTTTAAACTTTAAATAAATAAGATTCTGTATAGCACTTCTCTTTAATTACTTCTGATAATTTTAACTAGATATTTTATCTATTAAGTATCTGAACTTTTATACTTTTACGTATTTAACATATAAATTTATACCCATAATTGCCTATCATAAGTAAACACATTTTATAAAATTATTTTCCATGTCAAATATAAATTTAACCTAGAATAATTAAAAGAAAACATACCTTTATGATTACAAGGTCATTTAAATACTACTTGAATATACATCTTTTAACCTGTTGATAAAAAAAATATACATAATTTTTTCAAATAAAAAATATTACTTAACAAGTGTTTATTATCTTTCTAGAAAAATGTTTTTCCGTTGGCAATTTATTTAGATGAAGAATTTGATCCTTTCGTAGTTCACGAAGTAAAATTTTTTGAAATAAGAAACACATTTATTATTTCATTTTGATAAAAGTTGCTTCTATTCTGGCGCATTTAATAATTAAGCAAAGAAAACATAATAGCGTTGGATATTAATTCTTCTTTGAATTAACTTATATAATTTTGGGATCCAAGAAAGACAATACATAACTTAACATGACGAATATTTTGACGCTTGACGATCACATATATACAATTCTTTTCCTTTTTAATATTGGCGATACGTACCATTTTATTTAGCTAGCTGGTTTAAGAATAAACTAATGCGCGACTTTTAGGAAATATTATAATTATAAAGACTGCAGCTGACTTACGTAGATAGAATTTTAAGGACTCTAGTTGAGGTATAATATAACATATTATATTATAAAGTTATAATTAAGTCACTTATATTGGTAATTTTTATTCCTACTCTAGGAATTATAAGTCTTCTTTAATAATGAATTTCCGTAATATGCACGCATACAAAATTTTCAATACTTGCCTTGAGAAAATTTATATTTTCCTTTTAAAAATTATGCAGGTGCATAAGTAAATATCCTTTATCATTCATATTATTTCTAGATAATTTTCATTGAATAAATTATATTTTAATGTGAGGAGCTTTCATTATTTTTAAATGCAGACAATGTCAGTTAAAAAGAGCGCGAAATTTTATAGTTAACTTTCCTTAGCTTTTATAATATGTCTTTTAAATTATAAATTTTTCTTTTATACCAAGAAAAAATTATCAAATAAGGTAAAGTTAATAAATAATTGTTTATTTGCTGGAAATTATTTATATTATTTACTTTAAACATAATGACGCTTTCAGTGATTACTGTAGTCAATACGGTCATTTTAAACTTTAGCATACGATAGTATAATCTTTTAGTATAAAAACTTTATAATAGGTCGATGGACATAGAAAAGCAGAATATCCTATCAATTAAGATTAGCCAAACATGATATTATCAAACATTTAATGGACTGATATTTATTTCTGCAATAAAAATTATAAAAAAAATTTGTTACCGAATTTCAGTACTGACTCCTCCTTGGACTAATAGCAGACTAACTTTTCTCCAGTTTTTGGCGGTCTTGTTTTATTTTAGCGACCTCTTACAGAGAAAAAATCATTTAATTATACATAAACAAAAGAAAGGAAAAAAAAAAACTTATTACAGTTATATTTTGTTCTGTATGGTTTAAATGGATTACAAGGTAATTTGACAAATAATGTAAAATAATAAATACATGTAATTGACACTGTTTATTAGTGGTGTATATTTCTGTATACATTATTGTCTAAAATAATTTAAAAAATAAAATTACCAGAAGCTATGTTGTTATGATAAGATACTCATCTATCCCCCCCTCTGTCCATCTAAAATCAATTACTGTTTATAATATGCTTTTATACTATATTAAATTGCTCTTATGGTTATTATTTTTAATTAAACTATTTATGCTCTTTTCCAAAATGACATTAAATTACTAAATTTATTAGTTATTTGCTTAAAATACGTTAAAGTGAGTAACTAGAATACTTTATTAATCACTTAATATTATTACTATTTTATTTCTTTATTTTCTAGAAAAAAGATAGCATTGTTTTCCTATGGAAACGATGCTAAATAGACCAAGTGTCAATAACACTAGGTTACAATTCTCCCACCGTTAGGAAAAATAAAAAATAAAATAACACATATATTACTAATATTTCTTATTGTATTGTTAGGTCTATATCATACTTCTCTTAGAAGTTAATAAATTCAATCTTACAGATTTAATTTTGTTTAGGATACGGTAGTAGGCTTCGGGCATTGTAGGTACCTCGTGTTCCATCAGGGGTTGAGATCCTTTTTTTTTTTTAATGCCCCGCTATCTTTACTACCTTTGTTATGTTTTCTTTAGTATCGTGGTGATACCACTTGTAGAAGGTTGATCCTCATTTAGAACCCTTCTTTTCACTGTCGGCCTACTAATGTGGCTATGTGGTCTACTATAGGAATCCTTCCTATAATACCCCTTTTCCTTACTTAACCTCCTTTTTCCCACATAGGACCTATCTGTAAAATTAATATTGTTTACCATAGGATGGGTGTCCCTATTTATTCTACTCCTATGATCCATATTTCTATCACTAGTTTCTAGAGCGTCCAAAATCTCAACTACTTCTTCTATTGTATGCCTATCCGCAGCAATTAAGACCTGCTGGATATGCCGTGGTAAATTATGACGAATTATGCGTACAATCTGGGTTTCAGACAAAGGATAGGCTGTTAACGTTTTCAGTTTGACGGCCTGGCTTCTGAAAAATTGAGTGTAACTGCCTTTATTTACCTGGTACCTTTCCTGAGATATTTGATACCTGAGGTTGTCTTGTCGGTCTTCCCCCCAAAAACTAGCTAACATGAGATATTTAAAATCCCCATACGTTTCCGGTTTTATAAATAACGATTGCCACCAATCCTTAGAGGCAGAACATAAATGGTTTGTGGCAATGGCAATTTTCTCTACCTCAGACAAATGACATAAGGTGAACAATTCGTCTAAATTTTGGAGATATTCCTGTGGATTCTCTTGGTATTCTCCTTTGAAGAATTTTATTTTAAGGAATTTCAAAGCCATGGAACAATTATTTTCGTGCCCCAACATGACTTTATGTCTGGCCTCAGTCAATGGATTATACATTGATTCAACTGGGCTGATCATTGTATGTAATTCAGAGATTACAGGTTGATTATGGTCATTATTAATTTCTTTAACCTTAGTTTCAGAGACATTTCTATTATGAACAACTTTATCCATATTAAGGTCCATAGCTTTCATACGGTTTTCCAATCCCAATTTGTAATTTTGCCATTCACAATCTATTTTTATAGAAGTGTCCTTAAGGCCTATATTTAAATTTTGAATTTGTTGCTTTAACTGGTTAATATTTTCATCTTTCTCTAA
Source organism: Epiperipatus broadwayi (assembly GCA_028023455.1). Classification (NCBI taxonomy): domain Eukaryota; kingdom Metazoa; phylum Onychophora; class Udeonychophora; order Euonychophora; family Peripatidae; genus Epiperipatus; species Epiperipatus broadwayi. The sequence continues at coordinate 233,824 of JAQFVV010006554.1, read as the reverse complement.
CTCAAGTTTATTTTCTAGTCTTTGATATACTGTATTTTCACATTGAATCATATATTCCTCTATTTCCTCTTTAAGATCATTTTGTAATATTTGTGAATTATTCTTTACTATATCATTAAACTGTTCTACCTTTCCTAGAACTTGAATTAGCTCACTTTTTATATTTTTATTAATTTCACATTGGGTTTCATCTTGATTTTCTAACTTAGCTATTCTGCTAGTAATCTGGCTCTGATATCCTATTGCTATATTGTCCGGTTCAAGAGTTATATTTTGGACTTCTTCTTTTAAGTTCCTAAATTCACTCCTAGTACTATCTAAGTCTCCTTTAATACCTTCTATTTTATCCTTAACTTTACTGTTTAATTCTACATATTGGCTTATGAAGTCCTGTTGAATGGCTTCGATTAAATTTTCGGCCCTTTCCGACTTTATTTGTATTTCTTTCTTAATTTTTATTTCTAGTTTTTCGGAGGCCACTTTTGACTCTTCAATATGGTTCTTTAACTCTTCCTTTAGGTCTTTGATCTCCTGTACATGATTGTCTAATTTACTGTCCAAATTTTGAATATGATTCTTTAATTCACTGTTTGAATTTTTAATTTGATTTTCTAATTCACTATTGGAATTTTTAATTTGATTTTCTATTTTATTTTCTAATTCACTGTTTGAATTTCTAATTTGATTTTCTATTTTACTTTCTAATTCAACATTGGAATTTTTGATTTGACTTTCTAATTCACTATTGGAAATTTTTATTTGAATTTTTAATTCATTATTAGATTTTTGTACTTGATTTAGCTGTGTAGACAAAGTTTGTAAGATTGTAAATATTTGGATTTGCTCATCCCCAGGTAGATCTTTATCTACTCTAGCTTTTTTCGGACTAACCTCATCTAAAGATTCTTGCTCCTCTCTTACTTCTACGTGAAAATGTGGAGTTTGGGTATCCGGGGATTGGAGTTCTTGAGATTCTCCCAAATCCTCTGACATATCCTGACTATCTTGGTTTTCACTCATACTTAATATTTAACTTTTTCTACTATTTGACAGTACTGAAATTAGTAATGAACTATTAATAATATTTATAAGTAATTATTGAAAAGATATCCTGCCCCTATGCCTCTCCTATCAAAAACAATCTACACCAAAACTATGTTCTAATATTTACTATCTCTAAAGTCCCAACATTAACTACCGAATATTCTTTTCTCATATGCTACTTGGTCCATAGAAATCTCACCAAACCATTACGTATTATGGTATAAGTGCCAATCATACCACTAGACAAGGAGATCATCATAAATGCTAAATCATTATAATATTATATGGAATTACTTGCAGACCATAACACTATAACAATAAAAAATTTATTTGTTCAGTGGCAAAAGATTCTGTCTTGAAATAGACATTCATATAATATTTTCTGGCTAAAGAAACAATTTATCAATGGCAAACATTTTCAATCAATGAACAATTGATTCATTCACGTGCAAATACTATTTATATTTATTACAAGAAACTTTTACCAAATTCTTCGTGGCCAACTATAGCCATCGAAGGCCCCTGTAGTTGGGCGGCCATTTCTAACCTAATCATAACAGAAACAAAATAAAACGACGTACGTACGGGCCATTCCTATAACCTAGTAAAATCAGTGAGCGGTATTATTAAATATAATACGGACGCCTCCAACCCTCTATTATCTAATATGATATTTGAAAACTCTTCGTTAGGTTAGTTATATAATTCGGCTACAGAGATATGCAGCTCAGACAGAGATCGAATAAAAATAATTATCATTAATAAAATAGATTTAATAAAACCATTTAGAATAAACTAACATTCTCTCTCTATCTAAATACATTCTCTGAGCTATAAGTACTTGCACTGTTCGACAATGATGATGATGATTTTATTTCATTGTTAATATTACTGACTCAATAAAACATTCAGCAATTTGTCAATATGATCTCAATATTTTATTATTATACAATTTAAAAGTTTCCATCTCTTTAACCATGCCACACTTGTAATATTAATCATACTGAATTAATTCTTTCTTTAAGAGCACTTATAATACTGACACTAATCTCAGGGTTCTCTGTTATATTTAACAAAATGCTCGGCAGTATTGTGTTGTCCAATAGAACTGACATTCTGGTTGGCTATAGAAAACATTTAACTTATTTAAATTCCAGGTGTCTTCATCCACATATCAACTATTATAATATTTAGCAAGATGATGACCTTATTAAAGAACAACGCATAATTTTGAATAATACTGCCAATTTATAATCCAGAATCTCAGTCGGAATGATGAAAAGACAAGGGTGCTTTTGTGTCCTTCCATCACCCATGACAACACAATAATTAAACTAAGATTTAATACTTAGCAATTCACTTACATGTGTATGGAACAATGTGCAATTAAAACCTACTAGTTTGGGAATAAAGTGATTTTACACATCCATAAAATAAAATGTTTTGGTCTGAAGTTTCAATTCCATAAATAATTCTTATTAAATTAAAAATATAATGAAATATTCTGATCTGCTTAAAATTGTCTATCTAGTGTATTTAATTTGAGATTTCATAAATAATTTTTGGACTCAAGAAATTATTGCAAGTATTATGCAGATACACTTTTATTTAGCACATAAGAAAATGACTCAAAACAGCTTTTAATAAGACTATATTTATTATTAAATTCTAACAATATTCCAATTTATTCTTACAATTTAACAAAAACAATCCCTTAGGATTAACATAATAAACCAAAATTATACACTTTAGTTGATCCCATATGGATAAAATAAAATAATAACTAATAGTAATTAGTCTATGCTTTTAGACTGGGATTTGAACTACTTCTTCATCTTTGCTGTACATTTATTTAGATAAAATATAACAAAATAAATATTATTGTCGATACACTAACTTATCAGTTTAGTGTATCTTATATGAACGGCTGCTTAACTTTATTCTGACTATTTGTTTTAAAATAAAAATAATTGGATTCTAGGCAATGCGTACAAACGATTATTATCATCGTATCTTTAACTAAATGACAGTTTTTATTTAAATAACTTATTATAATTTATGGGTTATTTATCAGAAATTACATTTATTATTTTAATGTTTACCTGAATAACAACTGAAGTTGTTATACACACTGTTTCCTCCGTATAAGTTATATTGTGAGTGCTACTTAATAATTAACTTGAATTAAACTTAGTATTTGAACCCTCCTTTGGCAAATAAAATTTATAAATCACACAATTTTAAACTTATTTTCTCCATTGACTCATGTGTAGATTACCCGCACTATTCCGACGCACAGTCCAGACATTGATTATATATACTAGCACTCTATTTTTACTAAATGGATCGTGAAGAATTTACCTCCAGTATACCCGTTATCTTGCCATAACTTTTAAATAAAACACAATATTCTACACCTTCCGTGGTGGAATTATCTCTATTTCTCATGAGGAAAAGGGAATAATACCGTAGATACGAAGAGTTAACGACTATCTTAAAATAGTTTGGTGGGTCCTTGCCTCTTACCTGGGCATAATAGGAACACACACCAATATAATCCTCTCATGGGATTTTAACGAACGAAATGAACTAAATATGGTATAAATGCTGATCGTCCTGGCTCTGGGAAGCGATCGCTTGGGTTATAACCATACCCGAATTCTAGATTTATTTATTCCCCTCATGGAAAATAAAGCTTTTGGGGAGATTATTTTCCATCCCACAAATAAATACATACAATTGTTACTAATGTGAATATTAATCATATACTGATGCTATTCGGGGCAAGACAAGCAAATACACTAATTACACAAAATTTATATTCCGGGGTATACTTAAATCAACGTCTGTAATCAATGGATAATACAAAATAAACATAATAATTTTCACCTTTGCCAAAGAAACATTCAACAAGTAATTGGTTATATAGTATTTTGAACTAAATTAAGTGAATGCGTTAATAAAAAAAATAATTGGGAATAAATTCCGCAATTAACATAGTATAAATTTGTTTTAAACTTTAAATAAATAAGATTCTGTATAGCACTTCTCTTTAATTACTTCTGATAATTTTAACTAGATATTTTATCTATTAAGTATCTGAACTTTTATACTTTTACGTATTTAACATATAAATTTATACCCATAATTGCCTATCATAAGTAAACACATTTTATAAAATTATTTTCCATGTCAAATATAAATTTAACCTAGAATAATTAAAAGAAAACATACCTTTATGATTACAAGGTCATTTAAATACTACTTGAATATACATCTTTTAACCTGTTGATAAAAAAAAATATACATAATTTTTTCAAATAAAAAATATTACTTAACAAGTGTTTATTATCTTTCTAGAAAAATGTTTTTCCGTTGGCAATTTATTTAGATGAAGAATTTGATCCTTTCGTAGTTCACGAAGTAAAATTTTTTGAAATAAGAAACACATTTATTATTTCATTTTGATAAAAGTTGCTTCTATTCTGGCGCATTTAATAATTAAGCAAAGAAAACATAATAGCGTTGGATATTAATTCTTCTTTGAATTAACTTATATAATTTTGGGATCCAAGAAAGACAATACATAACTTAACATGACGAATATTTTGACGCTTGACGATCACATATATACAATTCTTTTCCTTTTTAATATTGGCGATACGTACCATTTTATTTAGCTAGCTGGTTTAAGAATAAACTAATGCGCGACTTTTAGGAAATATTATAATTATAAAGACTGCAGCTGACTTACGTAGATAGAATTTTAAGGACTCTAGTTGAGGTATAATATAACATATTATATTATAAAGTTATAATTAAGTCACTTATATTGGTAATTTTTATTCCTACTCTAGGAATTATAAGTCTTCTTTAATAATGAATTTCCGTAATATGCACGCATACAAAATTTTCAATACTTGCCTTGAGAAAATTTATATTTTCCTTTTAAAAATTATGCAGGTGCATAAGTAAATATCCTTTATCATTCATATTATTTCTAGATAATTTTCATTGAATAAATTATATTTTAATGTGAGGAGCTTTCATTATTTTTAAATGCAGACAATGTCAGTTAAAAAGAGCGCGAAATTTTATAGTTAACTTTCCTTAGCTTTTATAATATGTCTTTTAAATTATAAATTTTTCTTTTATACCAAGAAAAAATTATCAAATAAGGTAAAGTTAATAAATAATTGTTTATTTGCTGGAAATTATTTATATTATTTACTTTAAACATAATGACGCTTTCAGTGATTACTGTAGTCAATACGGTCATTTTAAACTTTAGCACACGATAGTATAATCTTTTAGTATAAAAACTTTATAATAGGTCGATGGACATAGAAAAGCAGAATATCCTATCAATTAAGATTAGCCAAACATGATATTATCAAACATTTAATGGACTGATATTTATTTCTGCAATAAAAATTATAAAAAAAATTTGTTACCGAATTTCAGTACTGACTCCTCCTTGGACTAATAGCAGACTAAACTTTTCTCCAGTTTTTGGCGGTCTTGTTTTATTTTAGCGACCTCTTACAGAGAAAAAATCATTTAATTATACATAAACAAAAGAAAGGAAAAAAAAAAAAACTTATTACAGTTATATTTTGTTCTGTATGGTTTAAATGGATTACAAGGTAATTTGACAAATAATGTAAAATAATAAATACATGTAATTGACACTGTTTATTAGTGGTGTATATTTCTGTATACATTATTGTCTAAAATAATTTAAAAAATAAAATTACCAGAAGCTATTGTGTGTTATGATAAGATACTCATCTATCCCCCCCCTCTGTCCATCTACAATCAATTACTATTTATAATATGCTTTTATACTATATTAAATTGCTCTTATGGTTATTATTTTTAATTAAACTATTTATGCTCTTTTTTCAAAATGACATCAAATTACTAAATTTTTTAGTTATTTGCTTAAAATACGTTAAAGTGAGTAACTAGAATACTTTATTAATCACTTAATATTATTACTATTTTATTTCTTTATTTTCTAGAAAAAAGATAGCATTGTTTTCCTATGGAAACGATGCTAAATAGACCAAGTGTCAATAACACTAGGTTACAACATATATATATATATATATATATATATATATATATATATATATATATATATATATATATATATATAATACCATCATCATACAGTCAATAGAACAGTAAACAGAAATAAAATAATGCTCCAGCTAAAACTTTCAAACTTAATATAGTAGAAATGAGACTTAATAATATTTTGTGATACTTTTTACCACTAGACTAGCTCAAATTAATAATAAAGAATACATGGTTCGATTTTAAATAAATAAATAAGAAAATAATATAATAATAATAATTATGAGACATTTTTTGAAAGGTATAGTTCATGGACTACATTGAGAACATTTTCTAAGACCATAATTTTAATGGCATAAAATACTACCCCCCTGTTCTCAGATAATAAATATAAAATATAGTATTCAGATGACTTTAAAATAATATAAATAATCTAATATAATATTAGAAAATAAATTATAATTTGTTATTAAAAAATTATATCAGGTTCTTTAAATAAATCATTAACTGAAAAAATAAATAGTATGTCTAAAGATTGATTTATAAAGTATTATATTTTGATAAATATTAAGTTGAGTGATTACCAGAAAATGATTATTCTGATTAATGGTTATTATTTGTATAAATTTATGGTTAATTGATAAAACTGTTTCATAAGTTATTAGTCTAATGTTAATTTAGTAATTTAATTGTTATTATTGGTATAGTATTAAAGCTAGATATATTACTAAATCATTGTTTTAGTTCATATCTGTAAGTAATAAAATTATTATTGTTATTTAGATGATTAGATTTCAATAAAATCCCTCTTGTTAACCATTATTATTATTGTAGAAAAAATAATCATTATTCCTGAGATTTTAATAAGATAGCTCAATAACAGATTAGACCAACTTACTATGTGTCTGGGAGATTTATTTAACTATGAAATTATTATGTTACTCATTGTTTATTATAGAGATTTCCTTAATGATTTTAGCTTGATAACATATAGAAATCTTCTATAATAGCAATGATATTGTAAATATATTGCATATACTTTGCAATGTTAAAACCTATGCTTTGTGACTTTTCCTATAGCATATCTTATGTCAACTGTAGCAGAAAAATAGTAGAATCTCCTTATTTGTATTATTTTTATTTTGTAATGTTTGTTTTGTGAAATGGGATGGTTACAATGTGTATATATATATATTCAATAACATATTTCTTTTTTCACTTTATATAATGCAAACAGGTAGTTTTCAGTTATGCATACTGTGGCCACTAGATGACGCTGCAAAACCACCAAGAAGCCTGCAAGTGTTAAATTTCCATACAAAAATGACTGAAATTGATGCACAATTAAAATTAAAATGCCTAAGACAAAAATATCAAAAGTAAGTAAAAATCAAGTAAAAATTTTTGCCTAAGGCAAGTAAAAATCAAGTGAAATAATATGTAAATTTTAAAAACATACATAAACACACAAAATCAGTAAAAAAAATACATAAAATAACCATTAAACTTAAAATGCCAAAGGCAAAGCATCAAAAGTAAGTAAAAAATAAAGTAAAAAATTTAGCCTAAGGCCAATCAAGTAATAAAACACATTAAAATGCTACGTAAATTTTTAAAAAATACATACACACAAAATCAGTAAAAATACATTAAAAATGAATCGCTGAAATTGATGGAAAATCAAAATGCCTGAGGTGAGAAATGGATAATTAAAATGCCTAGGGTAACAAATAGAACAAATCCTCAAACCCCCACTCCCACAAAACTTTTTTCAATACCTAAGGCAAACAAATCAAAAAATTAAAAATCAAACAAATTCTAAAAAAAAAAACAAGAAAATGCTATGAAATTTGAATTACAACAAAAACAGAAAAATGTTAATGGTTAATGTCAAAAAAAATAAACAATGGCGAATGGGACTTAATTAAAATGTGGGAGTTACGAAAACAAAATTTCATCAATATTTAATGTCCAAAGCAGCTGTTTATACAAACTAAAAAGCAAAAAGAACATTACACGAGAGCTTCTATTTATCAAATTAATTATTCTCTGCTTTGAACCATATCATCAAAAATAAGTCAAACATCTCCCATGCAATACAGAATTTCTATTCAAAAATAACTGAAATGGACAAATTAAAATGAAATACATAAAACACCCCCCCCCCCTTTTTTCTACACTCTGCAGACAACCCAAAATAAAGAAGCAACACAGATATGGATAAGCTTTCTATTAATTTTAATATCAAACTATCGATAAATCATAAATATTAATATTACTTGTGTTCAAACATTTTTTATGAATATATAAAACACAAGCATACACACACACATTGTGTATATTAACAAATGAATAAAGAAAATTACAAGAGAAAAGCAATCATGTCCAAATCCAATTGGATGTAGAATATTATTTTAAAATTATGAATAGTTTCTCAGTTAATCACTTTCTAAAAGTCTTTATTTATCGTCATATGGTTAATGAGGTAACATGGGAGTGAAGAAATATATACAATAAAAGTTTATACTACCTGTGTTTTTCCTGGGATAACAACGAAAATATAAAAACTATGGTAATAATTCATTCGGCTGGTGACTTCCTATGTGTTCAATCCTATTAATTCCTCAACTTGATATTGATTCTCTTTGGAGTAGGTTATGGTTGAAATATTGCAGCAGCATCTTCCTTCCAGTATAGGCAAAATTATTTATTATAATTATTAAAATTATTTATTATAGATTCGATCTACTCCAACTGCAATTTAGTATTGCATCACACCAGCCCTTGAGCATGCTTAAGCTTTTACCTCCTCATGTTCTTAGCTGGCGAATACATTGACAGCTTTCAATATGTTTCCAAAACTTCGCAATTTAATAATGCATGGAGAATTATTTTCTTCAAAGCAATATCAGACAAACTGTCCTTTCCAAAAAATATATTATTCTCTATATTTCTTTTTTTGTAAGCTCATTTTTTTCTAGAAAGTTCTTATTCCTTTCTTTTATCCCTTATCAACCATAGGGTTTGGAGGTCCGGTTTCTCTTTAAACAAGGCAAAAAGCTTTTACCACCTTTTTGTCTTTTCAAGATCAGGAAATTTCATTGATCACCTGTAATTTGTTTTCGACTTTTATTTTTTTTGTTTTTCTTTTTACATTCTTTAGATATTAATCTATTATAGTTTTAATTTTTTTTTTTCATTTAAGATCTCTTTTCTCTATTATAATAAAATGAGATGCATTAGCTTCCATCTTCAAAATCAAATTTATATTTGTTGAATTTTGTTCTTTCATCCATCAATCCACACAGCAAATATATATATACTCATGTTTCAATAAAATACAAGAGCACAAACACTTCTTCCCCTTTCATGCTTTGTCTTTATTTTAATACTTTCTCTACAATTTAAAAATCACATATACTCAAATAAATAATATAAAAACTATATATACATGCGTGTGTACACATTTTCCTTTTGTGAAACAGGATTTGAAGCCATCCTGTCACAATATATATATGGATTTTCTCAAAATATGAAAATAAAGATTGATTATGATGAATTAGAAGAAGTTAAACAATTACAAATACCTTGGTTAGATTATTAATACAGATGAAAACATAATGGTTGAAATTAATCATAGAATTAAAAAGGAAGATTTTTAATAAATGTGTTTTACCAGTTCTTACTTATGGATGTGAGACTTAGACACTTGATAGAAGAGCAATACAGAGACTTCAGACCACTCAAAGAAGTATGAAGAGATGCATGTTAGGAGTAACAAAAAGAGAACGAAAATGCAATATTATAAGTAAGAGAACAAACAAGTGTTACCGACTTCATTGAAAAAAATAAGACTGAAGTGGAGTTGGGCTGGACATATTGCTAGAAGAGATGATAATAGATGGACAATTGAAATCTTAAACTGAATTCCAAGAGATTGTAAAAGACCCAGAAAGAGACCACATGTGAGATGGATGGATGAAATAAGAAAGTGTGCAGGGATGATATGGAAAAGAGAAGCTAAAGATCGGAGAAGATTGATTGAACTTGGAGAGACCTTCATTCTGCAGTGAATTGATAATGGTTGATGGTGATGATGTTGGCCTAGTTTACAAAAATTATATTAATTTTAGCTAATTTATTAAATATTTAGTAATATTTATATGTACAGATACACATGTAGATATTAGTATGTGCGGATGTACATATAAATATTATTAAATAATATTTAATAAATTAGCTCAAATTAATATCATTTTTGTAAACTATTAGTATGTGCTGATGTACATATAAATATTACTAACATCTGACTAATAGTTTACAAAAAATGAAATTAATTTGAGCTAATTTAGATTGTCTACTACACTAAAATAAAATACTGATGACAATCTTCATTTAAAATGCAATTTATTTAGATAGCATTTATGACAAAAGAAAAGAAACAAGATCATTATCTCAAACATCATAAATCAATGCATTATCCCAAAACAAATTATAATAAGTAGTGAAATCATATATCACTGTCCTAAACAATGGTATATGCCTAAGATATCAATTTAATTTATAGTGTAATAAAACCAAAATTAAATCAATAAACTAAGTTCTGATATATTTTACTAATCAAACATCACATATAGTAATGAAAATTTATGATAAAATTTAATGATATTCCCTAATTAAACTAATTTATAATTGGTTATGATAACACAGAATCTTTTATAAATCTATAATATATATAATGTTTAAATAAAATAAACCATTAGTCAGTTTTATATAGTTTAATAAAACCTTAAAAATAATAATTTATCTATACTATACTTACATCAAGATCCTATTATTGTTTAATTTAAATTATATATCAAAATGAAATGATAGCAAGAACATTTTATTAATGGATCTATTAGATAACTTTGCATTTATAACATCTAATCATATTATTACATCAAATATTAAATAGGTTTCTATTGGATATTTACCAAATCATAATATTATCCATCTGTATAAATTATCTGTAAATCAATTATTAAAATGAATTTTATGACAACTAAATCATATAAAACAACTAGTGGCATTTTTTTAAAATCTAAGATAAATATTAAGATTTAATAGTTAAAAAATTTATGATCCAGTCAAAGAAGTTTAAGGATAATTAAGACAGATCATTTTGATTAATGACAGAATAAAATCTATGAAGATCTTTATAACTAAACAAGATAAACTCATAATAATTAACCATGAACTATTGAAATTATTTATACAATCAAGATTAATTCAGATAAAAGAAACAAATATTTCAATGTAAGGATAATATAAAATTTATATCTAATTAGACTTAACAAAAATTGAATAATAAAATATATATGTATTGAACTGGGTCTGTTTAATAGAAGCTGTTAAACTGGGTTTTAACATTAACATAATTTTAAATTTTATGTTTCAACATTGTGAATGGACCGACCCTTCAAGCAGAGGAGAGGATACCATCGAGGGCAGAGCTATCAACAATACCCACGGTCAGACTGAGCTATGCAAACCATAACACGATCACATTTCCAGACCGTGGCCCACCTCGACTGCTAGATTCAAACCCAAAGCATTTTATTTGTTTAGAGGTAAACCTCAGGTGCCAGCTAATTATACGAAATAATTAACATGCCTGGATGGTAGGCCCATAATCCAGCACTTGAAATATCCCACGATTAGCTCATACTCTGTCTCAGGGTCCAGCATATTTACTTAACACATAAAGTAACTTATACAATAATTGACTGGTGACAAGAGAGAAAGTGAATGTAGACAAAATAACAATTAAGACAAACATTAATATTAAATTAAACACACACATATTTAATATAATACAATAATATTGAAATTTACATATAAAAATCATATAAGTAATTACTCAGGCTAAATTATAATAGTCCGTTGTTAATTAAAGTTTATTCATTTAAATATAAAATGTCTATAGACAGTGATAAAGTATCTTTACCTAGGTTTTCATTTGTGTGTATTTTCCATCTGGTTGGCTTTCTGGTTTTCCATCAAAGACTTCATTTCTTGTTTCCACTCTGTGACTCAGCAATGGGAGTGAGAGAGAATAGCAGTAGAATTTCTTTTATGATTATGGCATCAGTATCCAGCATTTGTTTCAGACAGAATAGTTGAATTGTGAAGGTTTGGGGCATGAAGCCCTGTCAGACACATCCATGGCTTATGTGGCTTCTCCATTAATGTTAACCGCAGCAGTAATTAACTGACTTACTACTGCATTCCGAATATCTGGATTTCTGGTTGTTTGAATTCTCCATTCTGTCCAAACTGATGAATGATCTAGCAAATTGCAAACCCAACTGTATATCACAAAACCAGACTATATCAGAAACCAGACTGTCTAATAATAGAGAGTGACTTTATATACTCTTTTTATATCCTATTATTTTAATTTCTTATCATTATTTTTTAATTTACATCTTAACTTGAAATGTCTTTTAATTAATTTTTCATTTCTGGTTATCTTAATCCCTTGCTCAGATTCATCTAAACATTCTGATAAGATAGTTTACAGTTTATTTCTTTTTAATTAATACAACTGTTGATTTTGATTATATTATTAAACAAAATCTTATAAACTAATTACATAATGAAAGTTATACATTTTATTTTTACAGACTAATTTTCAGTCTGAGTTTACATATTAATTTAGCTTTTACTTTATAAAAGCTGTTTTCTTTAAAAAAAGAGAGAGAGAAAAGTTTTAACTGTTCTTTAATTCTATTATATATTTCTCCCCCCTCCTAATAAAAAGTTTTATTCTATGAGAAAACTATGATGCAGTATTTTTATGTTTTAAATGTTTGTTTTAAAAAAAATCTGTTTGTGATCTGATCCTTCATGTCAGCCACGGGATGGCGCTATTTCTAGCTTAATTTCTAGAAGTATACCGTTTCTGCGGCCGCACCCAAGTCTTTAAGCATTCTTTCTACTATAAATCCTAGAAAGATTGTTAACTCGGAGTTAAGTCTTCTTTCTATGCTAAAATGGAGAAAGTGTTAACTCAGAGTTAAGCCTTTTTTCTACGATAAAACATAGAAAGAGTATTATACTTGGCTTAGCAGCTAACAGTGTGGCTTTTTCCGATGCTAAAAGCAGAGGAAAATGCCATAGTTGTTTGTGTCACGCACTACATCATAATGTTGTGTTATGTATTTTATGTAACAGTATCGTACAAGGGTGTGTTAAGTTGATCGTGTCAAAATTATTTAAATTTTCATTGGGGCCTTTTTTTTTAATATGAATTGATGTACTGTTACCTTTTAACAGTTTTATCAGTGTTGTGATTGTTCCTCATAAAGCTGTAAGCCTCCTAAATTCACAATTAGGGTGGGATATCGTAAATTTTTTGATGATCATGCTTTGAGTCACATTTTAGTGAGAAATTTTCCAAGACCAAGAATATGGCTAATTCGAACACAGAAAACTTGAAAAGATGGGAATTGCCAGACATGGAAGCCAGCGCAGGAATATTTCTACAGCAGAAAAACATCCTGCTGAAAAAAAAGATATGATTGTCCGGCAAATATATGCAGATTTAAGGTCCAAAAACATCTTTTGACTTTCATTTATAAGTCTCGTTGTTGCCGACGGAAATGTTCACTTCGTAAAGGACAGCTTGTTTGAGGGATTCCAAATGACCTTCATCAAATGTAAAATAAAAGTAACTTATTTTTATTTAAACATACATCCCTTCTCCCAATAATTGTTGTCGGCAATCAAATGTAAAATAAAAGAAGTAACTAAAATTTTTATTTAAACATACCCCAAAAAACCCCGGTTCTCCCAATAATTGTTGTCGGCAATCAAATGTAAACCAATAAAAGTAAGACCATAAATTATTATTTAAACATAAACCAAATTACTATTTGAACATACACCAAAAAAGACCCGCTCTTGTCAATAAAAATTAAAGAAACAACTATTATTGTCCCATTGTCAAAAATATTATTTGGAAAACCAAAATAATTTATAAACAAAAAAAAAAGAAAGTAAAATCGGTTGTCAATCAAATGATAACCAATAAAAGTAACTTAATTTTTATTTAAACATACACACACAAAAAAAAAACCCTTTCTTCCAATAATTGTTGTCAGCAATCAAATGTAAAAAATAAAAGTAACATAAATTATTATTTAATTGTAACAAAAACACCGCTTCCACTAATTGTTGTTCACAATTAAATGTAAAGCAATAAAAGTAAGGTAAATTATTTTTTAAACATAACCCAAATTACTATTTGAACATACACCAAAAAACACCTACTTGTCAATAAAAATTAAAGAAACAACTATTATTGTCCAATGTCAAAAATATTATTTGGGAAACCAAAATAATTTATAAATGAAAGAAAGTCAAATCGGTTGTCAATCAACTTTAACCAATAAAAGTAACTTAAATTTTTATTTAAACATACACAAAAAATCCCTTTCTCCCAATATGTTGTCGGCAATCAAATGTAAAATAAAAATAACGTAAATTATTATTTAATCATCACCCAAAAACACTTCTCTCACTAATTATTGTCAATCAAATGTACACCACTAAAAGTAACGTAAACTATTATTTAAACATACACCCCTTCTCCCAATAATTGTTGTCGACAATCATACATAAAAAAACACCCCTCCCAATAATTAGTGTCAATCAAATGTAAAGCAATAAAAGTAAGACCATAAATTATTATTTAAACATACCCAAATTACTATTTGAACATACACCAAAAAACACCCTCTTGTCAATAAAAATTAAAGAAACAACTATTATTGTCCCATTGTCAAAAATATTATTTGTGGAACTAAAACCATAATTTATAAACAAAAGAAAGTCATATTGGTTGTCAATCAAATGTAACAATAAAAGTAAGTTAAATTTTTATTTAAACATACACACAAAAAAAAAAAACCCACTTCTCCCAATAATTGTTGTCGACAATCAAATGTAAAATAAAAGTAACATAAATTATTATTTAAAGATCCATCAAAAAAAACCCATTCACTATTGAATTTTGTCAATCAAATTTTAAAAAACAGTAATACTATTTAAAAAAACACAAATTACTATTTGAACATACACCAAAAAAGACACTCTTGTCAATAAAAATTAAAAAAACAACTATTATTATCCCATTGTCAAAAATATTATTTGGGAAAAATAATTTAGAAACGAAAGAAAGTAAAATTTGTAAACAAAAAAAAAAAAAAGTCAATATTAATAGAGAATCGCTAGCCTGGGAATGCTATATTAATGTGTTTTTGGTTAGAAATAGTGCCATCCTGCGGCTGACATGAAGGATCAGATCACAACCTAAATCTTTAAGCTACTTGTAATTTTTTTTTATCTTAATTTTTTAATAAAAATTACAGACATGCACCTCTGTTCAATAGCAGTACAGTATATAACTATACTTCACTTACAATATTGGTTTGTCTTTAGATTAAGATTAACTATCAAAAATTATTTTGCCCACTAAAAAAAATTAGAAAGGTTTATTAATTTCAATTTATATTTAAATTTATTAATTTATAATCAGAATTAGTAATGATAGTAATAAAAATAGATGTATGAAATTGACTAAAATCATAGCAATTAAGAAGTACAAACTCTATTACTCTATAAAATTAATAATGAATAATATATATATATATATTGCAAAATATGTTTTGGGACAATGGACAATATAAACTCTTGGAAAAATTTCAAGATATCTTCCTAGTCTTTAAATAAAATATATATTCAAAAATGTGACTAAATAAAATTGACTTTTATTCATCTATTGATATGAGTTCTAAATAATCAAACTAACATAAAATTGATTGTATTTAAACTCTTGTATTCAAATATCCCCATGTTACATTTTAAATTAAAAGAAAATGAATATTTGAAAATATTGAGTCAGGAATTAATTTATATCATTGGATAAGAATTTAAATTAAAAAAAAAAAAAATCTCTCCAACCTTTTATTGTGTGGATAGCTTATTATATAACAATATATATATATATTCTTTGATCCTATATTTTAAGATAAAAATATGAACAAACATACATTTTTTAAATGAAAAATATAGATACAGATATCATACCACATAGGTACAAAGTCTCATTTTTCCCTTTTACCTACTATTCCATTATAGCTTCTACTTTACATGTTTCTGATTTAAATGCAGAGGCTTCTTGAAGTAGAAAAGAGACAAGATTGAATAATAATAATCTAGAACCTTTTATTCCAAAAACTATCCCTTTATTTTATAAAGAGTAGTTGGTTAGATGAAGCAACATTATACACCACTGGTATTCCACTTTTATTAAGATGATATATGATAAGACATTCTTCCATTGACAAAATTCAATTACAATCCAAGTGAGTAATAAATGCTAGTGTTTTTTCCAAATCAATAAGATGAAATTTCAATTATTTAGTATCACATAGAAATTAAATTAATCAATTTTATAAAATTCCTTGACCAAAAAATGATATCCACATCTACATCATGCAGTGCATATTCCTCACAAATATATATATGAAATCCCAAAGTTTTAATAACAGAATATTTTATAGCCTATTTGTAATATAACAAATGTTAGTGTTTTTTTTTCTTCTTTTATAATACATTCTGTCATTTCCCTTGAAATTTTATCAACAATCTGCCCTCAATTGAATGGATAGACAGTTTAACTCTTCATTCTTCCATCATTTTAGAAATTAATCACTTTTAAAATAATACTGATAATTTTTAAAGATGAATGTAAAAGTGTCCATTTTGAACAATGACAAAAGTTATAAGAACTAGAGTTAAAGCATTTCAGTATATGAGAGATTGTGACCTGGGCCAACTGATGAGTGCTGGTTCAGCATGAAATGCATCTTAGGGATCATTTGTCTTTTATTATATCTTTATTTATATGTATTTAAAAAAAATGAGGAAGTATGGAGATGCTTATTATATCAATAAAGATATTACATACGGGACAAAGAAAGGTGAATAACTCCATGTGTGTAAATTTAAAAAAATCAGATATATTAATCTTTAACTGAGGTTTAAAGTTTATATCTGTGCTAGAGATAATCTCTAGTTTCGAAAATGATTAATAATAATCATTAGTGTATTTATCCGAAATGGATGGCATCAAAGTTGTGAGTGGAGGAAGTTTGACAATGGTAAATGAAAATGTAGCAATTTACTCTATATAAATACTTTGCATATAATAAAGATGTATATGAGAGATTGTTACCTGGGTCAACTGATGAGTGCTGATTCAGCACAAAATGCATCTTGGGGGTCATTTGTCTTTTATTATATCTTTATTTATATGTATTTAAAAAGAATGGGGAAGTATAGAGATGTTTCTTATATCTACATTTCAGTCCTATTTATAATATCTCTTGGCTAATATTAATGTTAATAAGGCATCTGTTCAATTGGACTTGATGGTAAGTCAATGCAGCCTAATAAAATTTGCCTCCATTTAATAAATAAAAATGAAGATTAAAAAATATTGGATATAGTAAAAATTAAAATTTCAATATTATTTTTCATTTTCAACCAAAAACAAAGAATTCGCATGACATTTTCTATACATCCTAATAATATATATATATATTTTCACCTTAACATATTCCAATAAATAAAATAAACAAACAAACATGTATGAAGTAGGAAATATTCAATTTTGTAATAAATAAGTAGTAATGGTGGATGTAGTAACAAAATGGACATGTAATAATAAATAATAATGATTTTATTCAGGTGATTTATTTTATGATTCATTTAATTATTTTCTAGTATTCAGTCATTATTCACTTACCTATACTTTCCCCTAAAATTGACAACAACCAATTTATAATTTGATGATATTAATAATAAATATTATTTTAAAATATTAGCTTGCCATGCTTATCTTGTTAACATTTATACTTTAACCCCTCCATTATCCATAAACCAAGTCAAATGAACTTAAATAAGATCAATAAACTTATATATATATATATTGTAAAATATAGCTCTAATCTGGGCAAGTATAATAGCTTAACAATTTGGCTCAGAACAGCATGTCGGTCGCACATCGTAGATGATTGTTTGAAAGTTCATTTTCTTTTTTAAATTACGTAAAAACTATAAGCATGATGTCAACAGAAATACGGGCATTCTAAGCGTCATAAAAATATTTTTTAAATGCCATCTTTTTTATTGAAATTGGAAGAAATTTGTTTTTTTTTTTCTATTTTGGTCAATTTTCTAATTTACACAAAGCAATAAAGGCCAAAAATTCTAAACACCCCGATTATACAGTGAAAATGGATTAAAAATATGTTGGTCATTCCCATTCAAGGCCTATAACGGGATGTGAACGTAATTGCAGAATATGTATGGTAAATAGATTTGTTTACATTTTTTAATATTTTAAATGTATTAATACAATTTATTTGTATAATTTATTAATTTACATTTATATTGGTATGAGTGTGTAATTTATAAATTATAAATAATATAATATTAAAAACATTTATCCTCTTTATTATACAGTATATAAATTATTATTCATATGCACAGTAATTTTGTGTCTTTGATATTAATAATTTATTATGTGTATATGGAGTATTTGTGATACTTTTGCGTGTTGTGTAACAAGTAATGATTTACATATATAGAGCAGTGCAATATAAATTTTAAAATCTGATAATTAAATATACAGAAAGGTTGTATAACAAATAATGATTTATATAGAGAGAGCAGTGCAATGTAAATTTTAAAAACTGATAATCAAATGTACAGAAAGGTTGCAATTGATAAAGCATTCACAAAATTTACTTGGCATAGTACCATGTGAAAATATAAACACTTAAAACCAATAAAAGAGGAATTGTATGGAGGCAAAAAAATAATTCTGATTCTTGCCTATGCCTTGCTACTCATGCTGTGGAGTCAGTAGTTTTTCCACATCTTGCATCACATTATTTTCAATTCTATAGCTAGCAAATGAGCTATATGCAAATAAATTATATCTTTGTGGGACAATAAATATAACAAGATAGCATCACTGGTATGCATAAAGAATATAAACATCACTGATGTACACAAAAATATAAAATGAAGAGATGAAACTCATTTTATCAGTGATACAGACAATAGCCTACAATTTCTAGTTTTAGATAGACAAGTCAATTGCTATGATGACAAATGCATATCTATCTTCAGGAAATAATTTGTTTTGTACCTTTTATTAGCATGAATCTTTTTCTTATAGATGCCTTTGAGATTTGGTAACTTTTGGGGTAAAAGATAAAAATGAAAAATTCATATGAGACTTGGTTTTGGAGATTCTGAAGCTATGGATTATCTCAGATAAGAGGTATTATATATTGTTTGAAAGATAATTTTGTGAGAAATACAAAGAAATTATGAATGAAGATGTAATTTAAACTTTATTAATGATAAATTAGAAATTATGAACAAACAATAAAGTAATAATTATGTCTGATGTTGAAAATTCTTTTTATCCTTATTTTTTAAATGGTAATCAGTATTTGTCTTAGCCTTATTGTTTTCCTTAGTTTTTCTAGTTTCTATCAATGTAAAGTTTCTTTGCTTTAACATTATTAAAACTGAAGTTATTATAAAAATTGTGTCTCAAGTCAGTTTTTTTAAAAATACAATATGGCGCCTGGATAATCAACTAGTTAATAAAACTATATTATAAAACAAACTTTCTTATTACTTTAAAAATCTATAGTGCCTCTCACAGAATTACTTAAAACAAATAAATGTTCTTAGAAATAAAATTTTAATTTGAAATATTAAAATATTCAATATTTTCCTGACCTCTATTCCATATCAAGAAACTAGATGACCTACTCAAAGATTAGCATCCCATATGGATCAACCTGGTATTAATTAGTTGCATATCAAATTTCAATGAATTCTATTGAATTTAAATGTATTAAACCTCAATTTTAAAACTTCATTCTAATTTTTAAAAAATCAAAAGTTTACAAACTAACATACCAACAAACAAACTGATTTTTCAACTTAAATAAAAGCATTTAAAAAATTAAATTGATACCTAAAAAACTCAAAATGCAAATAAGCAGCCAATTTGAAAAATGTTTGTCCATAAATATGTATGTGTCTATATTCTATATAAAATATCAAAAAGTTGAGAGTTAAACTAGTCAATAAAACAAACAAATTACATCAAATTCATTTTACTTTTTAAATTTTGTTGATTTTTAATTCAAATTTGAGGTAATTTGTTTATATATATATAAATTTCAAATGCAAATATTTTTAAGGTTTACAATTATATTTATAGATTTAAAATTGCAAAATTATTATTTAGCAGATAAAAAAAATAAATCAAAGGGCAAATATGCTAGCAATTTGTGCAAGCAATTAACTGAAAGTACTCCTGCTGATTGAAAGACTGTATTATAATACTTAATTATCATTATATTTATTATTTTGTTATATATATTGTAGGGATTGAATCCAATCTCCCCACCTATATTATTAAATCAAGAGAAATTAACAGCCCCAAAATTTTTATTGCTTGTGTGTATACTATAAATACTTATATATGATTGTTATTAGTGAGTAGTAATGGAAAAAAAATGATGATGAATATTAAAAGAAATAATTCGTTTTACACTCTAGTAGTTTTTATTAAATAATATAGTTCTTTTATATAATTCATTTTATAGTTAAAACAGGCTAACATAGATAGTAGAGCTATTAAATCTAAAGGTTAGCAGACAGATAGCCTGAAAAACCTACGTATGGTTTGAAGTGAAAGATATGAATGTGTGGATAAATATAACAGTATTTGTAATCTTACATACATATTCAGATTTGTTTTGTATCAATTTTGACCTGTACAATTGTCAATGGGAAGAGCGATTTTTAATGTAAGGGAAGAAATGATTTTTATTTTAAAGAAAACTGACAGCAAAGTTATCAGTTTTAAGTTTTCTTTCTTTTTGTAAAAAGATCCAAACATTTTTGTTCATTTAAAAAAAAATCCTAGCTAAATAGCAACTTTACCAGTGATAATGAAAACTCTTTGCACAGCTGCATTTAGATTATCTTGATTATGAAATATAAAAATGACTAGATTAGAGAGAAATGAGCTTAGTATTAAATTTTTTTTTTCTTGTTCAAATCTTACTCTGCGAAAGAAAATTGCCTTATTTTATTCCTATTTTCCAAATCTTGGGGAGTGAAGCAAGAAATCGCAGAAAAAATGAGTTTTAGATTTTCAAGGAACAAATGTTAAAGTATTGCTTTACATGAAAAAACAAAAAATGAGCTTACTATTATTAAGTAAGAGAGCTTGAAGAAAAAGGAAATTCAGAGAAAGTTTAATGTGCCATCAGGAGGAAAGATAGATTTCAAGGAGCAATATGTTGGGAGTCTTTATTTTGTATAAAATAGGCAGAGATGTGATGATAAATGACAAATATTACTTTTGAGTTATTGGAGAAAGTAATATATATATATACCGGAGTTATGATGAAAGTTTCAGTAAAGAAAAGAACTTAGTGAAAGAAATACATGAATTTTTATAGTGATCAATAAAGATTCAATCCGAAGAACCAAAAGTAAAATGGCCTTATAACTAACTCTATAAGTAGTTGCTTCAAAGAAAAATGGACTGGGTATTTATATATGTTCTTAGCAGTTAGAGAAGTAATGCATTGTTAAATTGCATTATCTTGTCCCAAGATCCAAACCACAATGAGTTAAGTATTTGTCTACTCACCCATATATATATATATAATTAAGACCAAGAGAATGGCAGCATTTCTAATTAACCATCCCAAAACCACATTGTGTCTCGAAGACTTCTTTCCCATCCCATGGTTTATTAAAATATTATTATCATTGATCAAGAGTATAATCCATTGATCAAGAGTATAATCCACATATTAAGCATCAACTGATCTACTAAGCAGTTTTTTAAGTTTTCTATTATTCTATTAGAAGTGCCAAGAAATTCAACCATGTTTCAAGTGATATATACAAATTTCCAAGAAATACAAAGAATGGCAGAAACATTGTCCGATTTTAATTTTGTCTTATGAAAATTGTAAAGAGAGAGGAAATGTAAAGTGCCAGAAACTAGTCTGAAACTAATGAAAGAAAATGTACTGCGTCAGCTTAGACAATCACCTCAAGAACTGAAATATGGATTGGTAACATTTTAAAACGTTATTAATAATTTTTTTTACTTATTTAAAAATAATCATTTAAAGCTCATTTTTTCTTATCAATTTTTATTAATACAGAAAAACATTAAGTCTGTTTTATTTTTATTAATTACTACTATGCATAACAACATTACAAATACTTTTTGAAGTTATTGAACTTAATTTTTTTTAGTATCTTTGAATATTTTTTGTCATTTAATGTCCTTTATTTATTATGTCATTTATTGAGTTACCTAGATATTAATAGGATAACCAAATGTACTTGAGCAATCTCTCAGTATATATGTTATATATTTTTTTATTTTGCATATTTAAATTTGATATCAGTTGCTTTGCTCAGGAATTAAATAATTTTTTTTATAAATGATTTATTTGTAATTTAATAATATGAAGGGAAAATGTTTTAACGCTATATATATGTCAACATATCACACAGTGTGTGTGGATGACTGCATATACAGATATAAGTCAATTAGAAAAAGTTAGAAGAGAGTATGCTAAAATCTTAATGCTTAAAAGGTTTTTACATTAAGTCAGCAAATTAGTAGATTATGGATTCACATGTATGAAAGTGAACACACATAAATTGTGTGAATGATTTTTTTTATTGCCTTTATAACATATATAGTAATGCTGGGAGAAAATAATGAATAAGTATTACATAAAATGTTTTTTTTTTTTACTTCATTTTAAACCAGCTTATCTTAAATGGATAGGAGCATATGTATTTAATTCTCTTATTTGGTTACACATAGTCTTTTTTTTATTGATTTATTATTTTGATTAATATAATAATTAAAGTCAATTGGATGATCAGAAATTTGTTTTATTAAAAAAAAAAAAAGGAATCTTAATAAACATAATTATATATTTTTGCTTTAGTGTTATTATTATTAGTATTATTGTTATTTTTAGTTTTATTTACTTTATTCATAACACTGTATACCTGATCATTGATCATCATGAGAGGGTTGGTTGGTTGTCATCATCATTGGTTGGATTTAATCTCATAATTAATAGAGACCTAAGTATTCATGGCAAGTTCAAATGATAGATATGAATTCCTTTAGTTGGTTATAATTTATTCATCATCATCAATGATGATTGTATATGATATTTATATGAATATTAGGATTATGATAGCCATAACATTATTAAGTTTCTATAGAGATTTATAGAAATAGTCCCACATCCATAATTGAAATGGGATGTAAATTGTATAAGTTATTTTAATTACTGAATATGACATATAGGGCTTGAAGTATATAATAGATTTCCCTCATGTCTCTGTAGACATTTAATCACATATGCCTTAAACTTATTTGTATAAATTATTGATGAATGAGCAAACAATTACCTAGATGTTGCTGATGATCATGGATAATTTTTTTTATAGTATAAGAGTTTTGGGTAAATTTAATGAGATGTACCTTAACTTTAAATTAGTATATCAATTATATTTGTACGGTCACAAGTTTGGATGGTATGGAAACGTTAATACGAATATGATGCAGTATGTACCATTTGGGGAATCTGTTGTCTTAAACCAATAAATCCCACTAGCTAGCCATAGCTGACAGATACTCCACCTGGATAGGTTTTATATTATTAGTGGAAATTAATATAGCTACATGACTGATACCATGTAATATAAACCATGAACCCTTCCATGGTAATAATCAATAATTGTTTATTAGGTAGTTATACTTGTTGATATTGTTCCATCCCATTTGATGTTGTGTACTGGTACAGTATATATACTAATAAATATAAAATGTTAAATCATTACCCCAAACATTGTTTTTTCAGTAATGCTACTTTGTGAATAAAGTTAAAGTTTGAATTTCAACATCATGACCAAGAGATTACTTCATAATCATTTGCTATACTATTCTTAAATATATTGAGATACAGACTTTTTCAGATAACAAACATGAAATTTAAATTACCAAATTGCTCATAAACAAACATCTTTAATTTATGTATATAAAGAAAGACTAATATATTAGTCATTTTAACTTTTCACATTCCCAAACATAAGTATGTAAGAAATAGACACAGCACATATCGCTAGTTGTAAATTCAAATATAAAATGACAGAAAAATATAACATTTGACAGAGTGATTTGATATTTTATACTTGAATTTTCAGCTGGCAATATGCACTGGGTCTATTTCTTATATATTTGTTTGGGAAATTGCAAAATTAAAATGACCAATGAATTTGTCTTTCTTTGTGTACTTACATTAAACATGTTTGGTTATGAGCAATTTAAGATCACTGCTGATTTAAATTTTATGGTCTTTGTTTGAAAAAATCTGTAATTCAATAAACTTAAGAACATTGCAGCAAATGACCAAGAAGTAATCTCTTAGTCATGCTGTTTGAAATTCAGACTTCATTCATATTTTGCTGAAAAAACATATTTGGGGAAGTGACTTCATATTTTAATTTTCAGACAATTATATGTACTGGATATATTACTGATCATTATATATATTTCTTCATATATATGAAAAATACAATTTATCAATGTTGTTTTTAATAATTTTGCAATAATTTATTTATCTTCAAATAATTTTTTTATTTATTTACTTTGTTACAGGAAAAAGTGCATCTGATATATTTTTAGGAAAGTACCATACATTTTTAAAATCATAAACTTATGTGAAATATAATAAATTTATGCTTAAAAGGTCAATTTTAAAGTTTATAAATCAAAAATTTGTAATTTATGAATAAATATAAAATTAACAATTTTAAAAATATTTAAATTCTTTGTTTGTTTGTTTTTTATATTTATTTTTATTATTTTATAACAATAATAGAGTGCTTTGTTAACCATATATGGTTTTAACTAGCTTTAGTATTAAATTTCTCAGTCGATTCCAGAAGTATTCTAATCCATTACATTATCACTTTCAAAAAGTTTCATAATCTATTTGATAATAAATTAATTTTGTTTTTTTGCTACAATATAAATTTATTAGTAATTATGTGTTGAATTATTTCCATCATCTAATATTAAATATTGAATATCATTAGAAAAAATTTTAAACTTTCTAATTACTGAATAATATTTCAAAACATTTTGTAATATACTAATATTACAAAATGTTTTGAAATATTATTCGCCTTTTCTTCATATGTTGTTAGCCAGACTAGTGACAGTACTAGCATGGGAAACTTTTAGATTGTTGTATATTAAATTTTAAGCTGACACTGAAACCAATTATGCTATTCTGCCAAGGGAGGTTTATTAGAGCATTATCTTAAACTTCAATATTCAAAAATACAAAAGTCCAGATTTGATTACCATGCTATTATTGTCACTGGTCTAAAAAGCAACATCTAAAGAAGAGAGGAAAATAATATCACCCAAAATATTGTATTATTATATACCCTAATACCTGTGTGCTATACTTAACAATTGAATGTAATTAGAAAGTTTAAATAAAGTTTAAAATTTTTCTAGTGATATTAAATATTTAATGTTAAATAATGAAAATAGCCCAACACTTAATTACTACAAAATGTTATCATCACAAACTTTCAGGTAAACAATATAAGTTTACAATGGTATTTTAGACCCATTATCATATATATACATAGTGGTAATGTTTTGTATATGTATATATAATGTATGCGAGATGGTTTTATTGATTTCAAAAAAATTACTTAATCATTTTGAACAATAATAAATACAATGTTATGCTTTTAACTTGTAGCATACAAAATGATATAAGAGTGAATTTATTAAAATGCTAGCTATTCTTTTATCTTTTTTTGGTTAGTCTATATTTTTCATATCACAAAAAAAACTGTTATAGAGTAAAATTATAAATAATAATCTTTTAGCTTGAAATTTTAGTTAAAGTATACTTATAAAAAAGAATTACATTTAGCAAATTAATATCACTAAATGAATAGACTAAAATATATGTACAAAAAATATTTTGTCTAAAGATTGGGCACATTGGCATGTATAAACTGATTATAAAGACTGATTGATAAATACCAGATGTTCACCACATATAAAAATAAAGTAGACTCATTAATATAATCCTCAATTCAATGCAATATTTATAAAAATGTATAAAGACACACACACATATATATATTAACGAACAAAACAAATGAATTTTGTAATTGTAAAAAAAATCTGCTAATCATATAAATGCATAGTTATTAAAATTAATAAATGTGAAATGTAGATTTAAAAAGTAAAAAAAAACATATGAAAGTGACAGATGTTGAAAATTCTATGAACTTAAATGACTAAATTCAAGCAAATAATTCCTATAAAATGAAATTTTTATTTTAATATTTAAAATTATCTGATTCTGATATATTTTAATATTAAATTCTTATTAATTTCCCAAATAATCTTTTTTGACAGTTCATATCCAAAAAAATGAATTTAAAAGAGCAACTAATAATTGAAACACATATGCTCTAACAATTATAATAATGACAGAAAACATCATATACATAAAATCTTGATATGTGGGTTATATGTATATTGTGACTGTCAAAATATACAGCTTGCATGCAATTCATCTAAGGGTAAATCACGTGGTATCTCCACTGTCTGACATCTCAGGATATATAACCGTTTTTTTTTTCATAACCCACTAAGATCAGCTAGATACAGGAGATTCTATAGTACCCTATTTAACTTATTGATTGCAAAATAATTACAAATAATACAGATAATGGGAGACAGTTTATTCATGAATATACATGATTACAACATAACTGGCCATAATCCATGGGAAACAGTAATTTCTTACTTCTCTTTCATCTAGGATTTAATTTAGATGATTATTTCACTGACCTGTCAATTTTTTTAAATAAATTAGCTAATATGGATTCTATTGATAATTTTATGCAAGGATACTAAATGGTGTAATACATTCTCAATTGTTTCTAAACAAATATAAACTCACTGCATAGATTAAGGATCATAACTACTGATTATTACAGTTTTAACATTTAATAAACCTACAGTTTGAGGATACTCTAAGTACATCAACCATGACAAATCATTTCATAAACTATTTAAAGAATTGTACTACCATAAATACTTTCAGGCTGTGATGTAGATAAATAACTAAACAATGCATAAGTAAATGTAAGAGACAGGAAAACAGCATCTGCATTATATTCTTTATGAATAAACACATAGATGTAAGTAAGCATTTATTTTATATAGCGCATGTTTATAAATTGTAATACATTAAAGATCAGCCTTTCAAGCTACTGTGCACACGCTTTTTACGAGTGTTAATAATAAATGAATACTTTCACTCCCAACACGAGATATAGTATTTAAGAAATATTAAAATGAATCCACTTATTCTTTCCAACCCAAATGCTTATATATGGGCGAATCATTCATTCAGACATCGTAAACAGTAATTTAAAGTGAGTGGTCTATCCTCATGCTTTCACTTCCAGTACTTAAGATTTGCCCATATATAAGCATTTGGGTTTGAAAAAATAAATGGATTCATTTTATTCTTTCTTAAATACTATATCTCGTGTTGGGAGTGAAAGTATTCAATTATTATTAACACTCGTAAAAAGCATATGCACAGTAGCTTGAAAGGCTGATAGATGTAAGCTAGAAATACTCTATTATCAAGATTTCCCAAACTTTTTTTAACTACAGACTCCTTTACCAAAAACTTTTAAAACAGTCAACCTCCTAGTCATTAACTTTACTCACTCAAATGAATAAATTTGTACAGTACTTGATATTAAATATTTCACTAGATATCAAACTTTTTATTTTAATTACTTGTAATTAATGATTGAAAAAAATAAAAGGACTATGGAATATGGCATTATCTTGTGCCACATTTAATATCAAAACCTGCACTAATAAAAACTAAAGGAAAAAAATATGAGTAGAGTTTTTTTTAATTTTTGACATTTATGAAATAAATATGTAAATTCAAAATAAGTACAAATATTGAAATCACTTTATTAAACATAAAAATGAAGTTAAAAAGTCAACATATTCAGAGAGAATTCAACATCAATAACAATTACAACAATAAAATATTTTAATCAAAATTATAAAAATAAGAATACCAAATAAATTAACTTGGAAAACTGAATTTAATGAGAGGAGTGGACCTGGTGATCTGTCAACAATTTATCTTTAAATTAGTGAGTTGCATTCTCAAATCTCCATGTTCAGTGATATGCAATCAATGTCTGCTTGAAGCAGGTTTAAAACTACACTGAAGTCTCTCTCTATCAGATACAACAATGGAAATGCCAGCAAATACTTATGTATAACCATCCATAGAACTGGGTACAAAAGTGAAATATCTTGTTGCAGCCAAAACTTTCGATAATCCTGTTTGAATTGTACTTTGAGATCCTTATTTGTGCTGGTAATTATCAGCTCATCTTGCAAAATTATATTCATTATATTTTGTTCTACCCTAGGAATGTATGGGTTTATTATCCAGTCGAGTATTTCCAATGATAGAATATCTTCAAACCTAGTTTTGTAATCTAAGTGAAGAAGTTCCAAGTCATTGACATACAGTAAGATGTTTTCTTCTTGGACTGTGCCTATCTTAAATAAGTTGAGGAATTGGGAAAGCTCAGATCTTGTACTATTTTGTTTAAAAAACCTTGATTTGGCAACAAAAGCCAATATGACTGATTCTGCTTTGATGTGATTCAAATTGTCCTCTTGCAGTTGTGAATTAACATTATTAAATTAGCCAAACAAATCAGTTAAATAAGCAATATCTGTTTTATTCTTAAGTAAATTTTCTTTCAATTGGAATCCTCATCTTTCAAAAACTCTAAAACAGATTAAAAAGGTGCAAAAAATTTCACCAAATATAAATCTTTTGAAAGTCAGCAAACTGGTATGGAGAACCAATTGATAAAAATCTTTGTCACTTTCTTCACATAATCAAGAGAACAGTCTAGTGTTCAAAGCATTATTTTGAATTTTGTTCACAGTGGTTATAACAAATTGAAGCGATTAATCTAATTTGTCGCTAAGGTTTTTGGCTATTAAATGGTGTCTATGAACTGTGCAGTGAACTGCAAGCACTTCAGGTAACTTATTAAACTGCTATGACAATCAACCATAGCTGGTACTCCATCTGTTGCAATAGATATTATATTTGTCAATGGAACCACTTTTTCCCTGAAAAATAGCTCCATTAAATTAAAAATCAATTTGCTTCTGGTGTCAGTTTCTAAAGTTCTAGCAAAAACAGCTCTTCGTGCAACTTGCTGATCTTAAATAAAATAAGCGTACACTAGCAACAATGCTCCAATATCGTTTAATGTTGACTCATCCAATTGGAGAGAAAAAAATTTTTTTTGCAAATGATTACACTAACAGTTTTCCACATCATGACTCATTTTGTCGATAAATCTTTGAACTGTCTTATTGCTCAAAGGAATCCTTTTTATAACACACTGTGCAGATTTGTGGAGTACAGTGTTCAATACCTCTGTGACAGACAATAGAATCAGTTTCTCCCCTATGATGTGCAGCTTGCCAGACTTTGCAATGTGTAGGCATATGTTGTATGATGCTCTTAATCCATCATCATTTTGCTTCGATGATTATTATTTTTATAATTTCTTATATTTGCAGATAGTGGAAATGACTGGTTCTAACACACATTTTTATAAACATAAACAAGGATTGTGATGAAAAGCTAATTGCTTTATATAAAATTTGACTCTTAAGATATATGCTGGCTGAATTATGGCATAAGCAAATAAAACAAAATAGTAACCCTTTGTCATACTCATTTATAAACAGATCTACTTTCACAAAATCAATAACAATAATTTGTAAAATATTTTTAATATAATGAAGATAAATATTTAATACTAGTACTAGACATTTATAACAATATATTTTTTAAGTTCATACTCTTCCCTTTCATCACTATGAGTTGCGAGTTTGGACTTCAGGTATTGGTAAATTTTTAGCAGACTTCGTTTGTTCAATCATAGCTATGGCAGTGGCAGGCTTTAAAAATATTCTTATTTCAATGGGCAGTATCAGATAGTAGTCTACTTGTTGAGTGACAGCTGGTTTCTTTCCACAGTAATAGGCACTTGAAGTTTAGGCATATAAGGGACACAATGCTCCTTAAGATGTTTCTACATTAGCTGACAGCTCCTTTCTGCTCTTCTCTATGAACTTTCAACTTGCACTTTGACAGCTGGCCAGAGTGAAGTAGATGGTGGCTTCTCTATTCCTGCATGATATTTCAACACTAATCATAATAAATATAATGGGATCACAATCAAAGCACAGACTTCAATTGAAGTACTTCAGTAATAATAATTCAGCAGTCATTTACACTATGATTTATAATCTCTATTTAGATAGTTCCTAGAGTTGACTTATCAGCAAAATCAGATCTATCATTGGACATTTCAATCCATCGATCTATTGGTACGAAATACCTCCTGAACTCCAGTTTGATTCACAGCTTATTTATCCAATCACAACATTTACAAAATTTTATTTTTGAAAGTGATTACCAGACTAAATTACATCAAATACTTATCTATTTAATTAATCAACCTGTTTATAAAAATTTAATTACTTTTTAAAAAATAATGTCATTTCCACTTTATAATTGTTAATAAAAGATACATTTTGTTTTAACATACTTTTAAAATAAACTTATAATTAATAATACTGTATACATTTATCTATGCATATCCTTATATATATAATTTGTATTTATTAAAAATTGCTGAAAATATCTAATTTAAATTTCTTATTGACTACGTAAATATCACTTCAATATATATATATGTAGTAGGTTAATAATCATGTTAAAGATGTTGCATTATCAGTATTTAAGTACAATATTTACAATCAGTACACTTTAAATTTAAAACAATATGTATTTGCAATTCACAAATATGAGCAAAATATAGGCATCATGCACTAGTTAAAATACAATACATATGCTTGAGAATGCCAAAGTATAAATTTAAAATTGTATAAATTTAAATGAACAGCATAACTTCCAAAATAATAAGGATAATAATAATTTACTTAAATAATTTACTCAAATAAAATAAACTTCTGTTGCTGAAAAGATTACATTTTAAAACATAAGAAAAAATATAATTTTCTTCTTCCTCTTCTTATGTATTGATTTCTATATTTACATATCATTCCATTTCCAACTTTCTTAAACATTTCAACAATAATATTTTTTATATCATAACTTTTTCTTACAGTTTTGACTGTCCTGCAGTCATCATCAGAGCTACAATATCCAAATATATAATTAATACATTTTTTACATATATTTACATAAATAATTAAATACATAAGTAAACATACATCTTAACCTGATCATTATAAATAATCATTTTCCATTTCATTACTCTTAATTAATTTTATCCATATTGATTTTATTTTGTATTATTTTAAAAAACTATTTATTATAATTTTATAATTTTAATTCTTTTAATTTTTAAAAATTTTAACTTGTTTATTCTACTATTTAATACATATTATTTTTTTATTTTTTTTTTACTTATATTTTTTAATCAATTTCTAACCTTTTCTTATTTTTATTTCATACTTTTTATAATTAAGTATTACCTTTTTATGTACAAATTAATCATCTCTTTATATATTCTATTTCTAAAAACCAACTGACAAAATTTTCAAAATTTCTTAATACTTGCTTAACAACTCTCTCTATCATCATTTTTCTCAACTTCATTTTTTAACCTTTTTTATGTTCAAACTATTATTAATAATAATTGTTTAGAAATTGTCTTTACCCCAAAATCCCTATTAAAATTTGATTTTATATTTTCCATCAATATTGCCTCTTTAATTTTCCTATCCTTTCTATTATTTGTATAATTAATCATTTTTATATTATCTTTCTCAAAACTATGACCTGTTTCTAATGAACGTAAATAAATAGGTGATTTTGTATCATATTTATGTTGCATTAATTTTGTATAAATTGAGTTATTTGTTTCTCCTATATAATTAGTTTCTCTATTTTTACTTGAGTTGCATTCAATTTTTATAGCCATTTATGTATTTTTCAACTTTTTTCATATATATTATCTAATATATTAAATATATTCTTCCTTTTATTTACTATCTTAAATTTTATTACATTATTAAAATTTTTATTAATTTTAATAATTATTTTTTTCATACTTTTTACAATACTATTATTATACCTACATATTTATTCTTATCTATTTTATTTTTTCTACACAATATCTCTTTATTTTTATTAATTTTTTCTTCTGATTTTCTTAGATATTCTTTTATAGATTTTTCTGGATATTCATTATCTTTTAACTCTTTAATTATCAATTCTATCTGTTTACTATAATCTTCTTCATTTCAGCAAGAATTCAAGCTCTATATATTCTTGAATTTATACTACTTATTTTATATTTTATATCTATATTCAAACTCCAATTACTTATATTACTATCTATATTAGTTTTTTTATATATAGATGTCCCTATTTTGCATTTACCATTTAATATAACTTCTTAACAATATATCTAAATATGATCATTTATTAGCATTTTCTTTTCCTATTGTAAACTTTACATTTTTATCTAACTTATTAATCTCTTCAACATACATATCTATTTGACTTTGACTCCTATCAATAAACTAAAAATTAGCAATAAAATGATATAGAAATGCTGAATATAAAAAAATTAAAATATCAATAGACAAATTGAGAGACATAATAAGAACTAGTTGTAAGGAGATTACAATTGAATTTAATGGAGAATATCATAAACAAAAGAAAGAATTACTAATAGGAGGGGCATCAATTGGTGTACTTATTAATATATATTGAAACAGTCAATTATTTTTTGCTTGCCTGTTTCACCTATTTTACCCTCACACCCATACCTGTGCCAGATTTAAGCCCTCTCAGAGTACCTACATAAAAAACTTTAAACAACTATATATGTATAATCACACATATATGTGAATGTTAAATCTGTAATTGAATTGACATATACACCTGGGTCTCATTTTATGCGATAGATAGGTTCCTCAGAAAACACGCGCAAACGAAATCGCACAAAAATAGATGTAACTTGCATTGAAAAAGGGGGGATGCGGTCTGTGATTTTTCAAAATTCGCGTAAAAGCAAAGCACCAACGTAAAATTACTTTAAAATTCGTACAAAAAAAAATAAGGAAATAAAATATGACTAATAAAAAATTCCAAATTTGAAAAAAATTGATACAAGACAAACTTTTTTTAACTATAATATTTAATTTCATTCAAAATAATACATTTTTATGCATAATTTACAGTACAGTAATTTACATTTTTTTATACAAGTTTTAATTATTATGATTTTCTGGTGACAACGTAATTAGTAATTAATCTTTGAGATGACGATTTTATTAGTTGTTTACGAAGCTCGCGATATCCAGACATACAACCATTTAGCTCTCGTTGGAATTTAAGAGCACGTTAATAATTAGTGTCATTAATAAGAAAATAATAATTGATTACGTTCTTTTTTAAAAAGCAAAAACAGAATGTGATTTAAAATGCAAAATTAACACACACAATGTTTGAACAAATTTACATTATAATCTTGTAAAATTTAATATGTGTATACATAAAATGTGGAAATCATGATTTTAATTTCATTATTGCATAAAATCTTACTATTATAAAGCACTGAAAATATTGAAATTACTAAGATGAAAGTCGAATTCCAATAATGTGCTATTACTTTCAATATAACGTAAGTGTGCGGAATTTATTATTTCAAGTAATAGCATATTATCAGAAATTGACTTCCGGTGAAACACGAATCGCATAACTTCAAAATTGTGTTAAATAAGTCCGCGTAAAAAGAGACTCAGGTGTATATATATACCAGGTATATGTTTATTTTAAAAGTTGCATAGTTTACAAAAAAAGCAATTTAATCTAAATTATTAGGTGTATTTTATATTTTATTTTGCTTAAATCGCATATATATAGAGTATATTCCAGATACTACCATCCTACATATATAGTGGAAGAATTAGTTTTATACTGATTATGAATTCTGTTTTTATTTAAACTAGTAGTAAATAATTTTAATTAGACAACTGCATCTGCCCTAGTATGACATGAGTCTAAATTTAAAATCTTAAATTTGAGATATTTTCTTAAAATCATCAAGGTTGTAAACATTGTGCACTCAAACTGGCACTATAGAATAATACCAATAGAGATTTAAAAATTGAAATAAAACTAAAAGTTAAAATTTAGGAATTAAATATTTAAATCTCTAAGATGTGCTAATGGGTTTTCCAATAGGATATATAATCATGTAAACAACCAGATGGTCAGGGGTAAAAATGTATAAATAGTTCAATTTTTGCTAATCGAGATATATACTGTATTGTTAATATCAGAGAGGTTAACTGAATTCACGTCCGTTTAAATTTTAACCTGGTAGAGTAGAGGAAACAGATTCGCCGCTTTTTCTACGGGAGGTGGTGGTCTATGGTCCCCTTTCAATATGCCATCATGGATAACCATCACAGCTGCAATGAATAATGTCCCAGCCAGCAGCCTGTTGTAAGAAGATCTCAATGAAAACCAAGCTGTCTATCCAAAGAAGAATAGTACGAACATTGCTGTCCAGTGTGCCTGAAACTGCAATGAAAAAAATTGGTAACATTTCCAATTGTCGCATAGCTGTTTATAAACTGTTAATCTTTCAATTACTACCTATTAATGCTAGCTATAAAATTAATAAATATTTAAGACCTGTTTCCTAAATTCTAATTAATGTAAAACTCAATATTGTCTGAAATTAAAACTTATAATTTTACAACCATATTTTAAAATGTAACAGTCATAATTTAATTTAAGCTATAAGTTGCTGCAGTTGTTTATACCTATTTATTCTATTTCAATTTACCTTAATTTTTTTTTATCATTTTGTTATTATATATATTTTAATATGCCAAATAACTGGAAACCACAAGTATATATATAATTTTAGTCTATTCTTTGCGAAGATATCTTTTCATATCTTCATTTTCATAAATATTAATTAACTGAATTTGTTACTTCCAACTCGCTGTTTCAAGATCTAATTATTATTTTAACTGATTGATTTGTATTCATTAACATAGTTATAATCAATTACATCCTAAACAATATGTAGTTTGCTCACTTGTAGTTATAAATTATAACTTTATATATATATATATGTATTCTCTCTATCAAAGGGAACTAGCCATAAAGATAATAATAAAGCATATTCCTAATGTTTTAGCACTAATTGCCTGTCTAATATGCTTTCCCCTCCTTATATATTAAAGATGCAGGTCTGGTATTTTAAACCGGATTATTAATTTATTTAGTCACCAAGTATAGTATGATTAATATACTAGTCTAGAAAGCTGGGTTATATAGTTGTGCAAATGAACACTATTTGTTTTAGGGCACCCTAAGTTAGTTAAATATATTTATAGTTGATATATGTATACATTGTATGTTCTTATGAAGTACATCATCATCATCATCATCATCAACCATTATCAATCCACTGCAGGATGAAGGTCTCTCCAAGTTTAATCCATCTTCTCCGATCTTTAGCTTCTCTTTTCCACAACACCCCTGCACATTTTCTTATTTCATCCATCCATCTCACATGTGGTCTCTTTCTGGGTCTTTTACAATCTCTTGGAATCCAGTTTAAAATTTCAATTGTCCATCTATTATCATTTCTTCTAGCAATATGTCCAGCCCAACTCCATTTCAATCTTTTAATTTTTTCAATAAGGTCAGTAACACCTGTTTGTTGTCTTACCCATACATTGCGTTTTCGATCTCTTCTTGTTACTCCCAACATACATCTCTCCATACTCCTTTGAGTGGTCTGAAGTCTCTGTATTGCTCTTCCATTAAGTGTCCAAGTCTCAGATCCATAAGTAAGAACTGGTAAAACACATTTGTTAAAAACCATTCTTTTCAAACACATAGGCATATTTCCTTTTAGTATCAAGTTATTTCTACCAAAAGCACTCCAACCAAGTTTAATTCTATGATTAATTTCCTCCATTATGTTTCCATCTGTATTAATAATCTGACCTAGGTATTTGTAACTGTTAACTTCTTCTAATTCTTCATAATCAATCTTTATTTTCATATTTTGAGCAAATCGATTAAACATTACTTTAGTCTTTTTGACATTTATCTTTAGTCCTACTTTTCTACTTTCATCTGCTAACTCCTGCAACATTTCCTGCAGCTCTGAAGCATTATTTGCAAAAACAACTACATCATCTGCAAAATCTAAATGACTTAAATACTCTCCATTTACTTTCATTCCTTTAGTTTCCCATTTTAATCCACAAAATACTTCTTGCAGCACTGCTGTAAAAAGTTTTGGAGATATGGAGTCACCTTGCCTTACACCTTTCTCAATGTTGATTTTTCCAGTATCATTATGTAATCTAATTGTTGCTGTTGCATTTTTATAAATATTCTTTAAAATATGACAATATCCTGGATCTATACCTTGATGATCCAATGCGTTAATCACTGAAGAAATGTGTATAGAATCGAATGCCTTTTCATAATCTACAAATCCAAAACATAATGACAACTCATATTCATTTGTCCTTTCTATGACTTCTCTCAATACCTGGATATGATCTATTGTACTAAAACCACTTTTAAATCCAGCTTGTTCTCTTGGTTGGTGGAAATCCAAAGTTCTCTGTAGACGAGTTGTAATTATCTTGGTAAAAATTTTATATAAAACTGATAAAAGGCTGATAGGTCTGTAATTTCTAATATCTTCTTTATCACCTTTTTTAAATATTAATATTATTACTGCATTCTTCCAATCTTCCGGTACATCTTTATTATTTAGACATTTGGTATATAACTTTGCTAAAATTGTTTCTATTTCTTCACCTCCTTCTTTTAATATATCAATTATAATTCCATCATTTCCTGGAGCCTTTCCTTTCTTCATACATTTAATTGCATGTCTCACTTCTTCATTTAAAATTCTGGGCAATTCGGAAGATGTAATAGATATAGGAGGTACTTGTTCTTTATTACTATATAATTCTTGATAAAAATCTTCTACCAATTTCATGATGTCATCTCTCTTTTTAGTAATATTTCCATCTTTTTTTCTTATTGCAGATATAAATTTCCTACCAATACCAAAATGTTGTTTAACATTCTTGAGACTTTTATTTTTTTCTACAGCTTTCCTTGCTATTTCACAGTTATACTTTCTTATATCATTTTCAACTCTTTTCCGTACCATTTTACAAAATTCGAGATATTCAATTCTTTTTAATACATCATTTTTGTATATCTTCATATTCCTTCTTTTCTTCATAAATTCTCTAGTCTCAGTAGAAATTTTATTAGTCAATTGCTGCTTTTTTCTACCAGCTATCTTTGTTGCAGTTTTTAAAAGTGTATCAGTTATTTTCATATTAATTTCATTCAAATCTGAATCATGTTCAAAATCTCCTAACACTTGAAACCTATTTGTAAGTTCTAATTTAAATTCATTAGAATGTTTCTGAAGATTAGGAATATCAACTGTAAATATTGTTTTTTTCAATAATTTTTGCCTCTCTAGTTTTACATTAACACGTAACTTACACCTTACTAATCGATGATCACTTCCTGTGTTAAATTTATTAAGAACATTACAATCTTGAAATATGTATTTCCTGTTAGTCAAAATATAATCCAATTCTGCTGTACCTTCATTTGGATGCTTCCATGTCCATTTCCTTTTAACATTTTTCTCAAAAAATGAATTCATAATATAAAGTTTTTCTTTTTCTGCAAACTCCACAAGTCTATGTCCTCTCTCATTTCTATTACCATAACCAAAATTACCTACAGCAATTTCATCTTTCATTTGTCTACCAATTCTAGCATTAAAGTCTCCCATAACAATTTTAAAATGTTGTTTACTCTGATCAAAAGCCTTTTGTACATCCATATAAAAATCTTCTACTACTTCATCACTATGAGAACTGGTTGGGGCATAAACCTGAATTATCTGCATTTGGTATCTGCTATTAAGTTGTATAACTAATCTTGCCACTCTGTCCGATACACCATCAATCTCCACAATATTGTTCTTCCACTTTTTATTTATAATGAATCCTACTCCACTTGTATTTCCAATATGTGTGCCTTTATAATAGAGTATATGTCCACTTTTTAAATCGATTGTTTCTTCACCTTTTCTTCTAACTTCACAAAGTCCAATAATGTCCCATTTAATATAAGACAATTCTTCTTCTAATTCTTGCAATCTTCCTTCACTTGAAAGTGATCTGCAGTTGTAAGTACCTAAATAAAAAGTCGTCATCAAATGGCAGCCTGGGTCCACAATCAGGGGATTCTTAGCACCCTCCGCCTTCGGCCACCAACCGCTGCCTTGGTTGGAGACTTTACAGCCTCCTGGGAATAAGGGCCATGCTTTATTTTTGTCTGTCATAATTGTATATATGTATTGGAAAAATATTTTGCATTTACACAAACATTCATTCTGCCTTATCAGGCACTGAGAAGAAAGACCATGGTGCTTCTTGATCTTAAACTCAGAGGTAAAAAGCCAATAAACTCACCACGCTGGCTAATGCGTATACTGCACATTAACTGCTTGCTGCATTTTTTTGATGAGTCACTGACGGAGGTCATGCTTATCCATTCAGTTCGGATAAAGCAATATTTTAGAACTGGAACACAAGGATCCAGATTGCTTATTAAAAGCTTATCTGACTCCCAGACCTTTTAATGTTCTTATATTCATGGCAAGTCATTTGGTCCTAGGGCACCGAGAATTCGATGCTGAAACCCCTGAATAATGACCTACTCACACCGTAATTATCTTTATTAATATTTGAATAGGTGTCATAGTATAAGTAGACCTAAGGTAAATAAATTCTCTCCCTTATATTAAATGATTATTTAGCATTAGGCTTAACCCTAAACTAGATTATCATGCTAACCTGCGTATCTTTGAGCCTGATTATGTGCTCAACTCCTAAATTGTTATTTATAGACAGAAGCCATAGAAACGCTATATATTTAATTATAATTGTGGCTAATATGATCCTTGTGATTTAGTAAGCTGCAAGTTCACTAGAGTTTGGCATATTAATATAGCATAAATATGATCACCCCAGATTATTTTGTTAAATATATATAATGAGAGAATATGTAACTACCAATCTTATTAACTGTATCACACCTGCAAGAGTAATATTCCACAGATTAATTATGTAATTATTGTGTTTTATTTATGATTTATTTTATTACTGAATTAAATTATTATTTAAAATATAAACTTGTTTGCATTCTTTATTGCTCATAGATCAATTTGCATCCAATTCTATACTGATATGTACATCATTATATATATATTAATCTATTAGACTTAGTTATTGATAAATATATTATAGGTTTACTTAAGCTTCATATCAATTCTCTAGTCTGTTGTTCCACCCTCAGCTATGCCGGCCCATGTTTAAGTTGAAACTCATGTGTAACTTAAGAAATGTCATTCATAGGGTATTGAATTATGGAATGTGAATGAACAGATTGAGGGTTGGTTGAACTCTGGGTCTCACCATCTAGATTCGGTCAGCTTTAGTGCGTTTTACCTATACTCTGGATTTTGCTGCGTGGATGTACAAATCTTACCATTACAATATATGAAGAATATGGAAGATTTAATGATTAATAATAGTAATGGTCCAATTTTTATGAAAAGGTATGATGATGATTATTTATTGATTTTTAATAGGAGTCAAAGACAATTAGATATGTATCTTGAAGATATTAATAAATTAGATAAAAATATAAAATTTACAATAGAAAAAGAAAATGATAATAAATTATCATATTTAGATATTTTGTTAAAAAAGTCATATAGAAATGGTAAATGCTAGATAGAGACATTTATATATAAAAAAACTAATATAGATAGTAATATAAGTACATGG
The DNA here is from genome assembly GCA_028023455.1 of Epiperipatus broadwayi. Lineage (NCBI taxonomy): Eukaryota > Metazoa > Onychophora > Udeonychophora > Euonychophora > Peripatidae > Epiperipatus > Epiperipatus broadwayi. The sequence continues at coordinate 193,395 of JAQFVV010006554.1, read as the reverse complement.
AAATGAAATATAGATGTAAAATATAAAATAAGTAATCCCATGTGGATATTTAAGTAGATAGTTGAATTGGAAGACATATGGATGTTTGAAAATTTCAGATTTTCTAGTTAATAGTTATACATTAGATTAAAGTGCTGGGCTTGTCCTGATATTTTTAATCTAAGCTTGAATATCCTAGCACCTCACTGAGGATGCCAGAAGCAGAAACCGGTCTGAGGATGGGGATATTCTGCAAAGCTTGTTAAAAGATTATTTGCGAGCTCTATATTGTACCTTTTTTTAATAGGTCTAAAGAGGCTTTGAAAGTCAATTTCTTAAAAAAATTTAAATTAAAAGAAATTTAAGTATTGTAAGTGCTATAATAATGTTGATATGATTTTTGAAACTTTGTTAAGATGAAGTTAAAAATTATAAAATATTTAAAAGCTATAATAAAATGCTAAAATTATAAAGTAAAAATTAAATATTATAATTTTGTATAGTTGGGAGAACTGGCCATAATGATAATAATAAAAATTATGTATTAAAAGTCTTATTAAACAAGATGTTGAAAATTAATTTTTAAATAATGATTAAAATTAAATAAGTTATTAAATGTATTTAATAAAAGTAGATTTAATTTTATATTATAATTGTTTATTAAAAGTTTTAGTATTTTATGGTATATACAAGTGTATTCAATTTTATTTATTGTTTAAATAGTGTCAAAATGTATTATTCCAAATTTTATCATATTTTATTTTTTATAATATATTTTGTAGTTAAATATTTTATTAATCCTATTTCAGACAGTGAATATAAAAAAATCGCAACGTTTCTGTCTGGGATTGTGGTCATGTGACTAGCAATACACATATCTATCCTGTGCTTGCACGGTTTTTAAACAGTTTTCAAATTATTTTAGAATTATTTTAAAAAATTGAAAACATTTGAATATCATAAAAATAAATATAGGAAATTATTTAATTAGTTGTCTTTAAATTAGTTGTAAATAATAAAGGTAAACTAAAAAAAATAGATATATTAGAATTAAGTGTGAGATAATTTGATAAAGAATTATTTAAAATATATTATTTCAAAGTGTTTAATTTGTTTAGGTATAATTATACAATTAATTTAGAATTAAATATTATCATAATATTAATAGTATAAATGATTGCTCATAATTTTGTTGCTAAATTTTACAAGTGTGAAATTGACAATTATGTAAATTAGATCATAAGCTGAGGGTCAAGTAACCAATCAGATTGTAAGTTAGAGCTGGTATATAAATGAATGCTCTCACTTCTTAAACACTTCTTTTTACTTTCTACTTCTATTTTTTTTCCTTCTTTAATGTTTTAAAATAATAGCCAGTATATTATTATAAGCCAGTGATATATTGTTTAAATAGTCAATTAGTTTCAATTTTTAAATATCACTCACAGAATTAATATGTTTGTGTATAAAATTTTAAGAACTTTTAAAGATATTATTTCGGATAATAAAATTACCTGAAAAAAACTGAAACTGAATGTTTCTTTAAAGTTATAAAAGCATTTAAGATGAAATTATAGTATAAAAATATATATCGTTCTTTTATTTATACTATTGACTGTATATTTTTTAAAGAAAATTGCAGCAGCTTTAAAAAATATTTATTTAAAAGTTATTTAACCTTTTGAAAAAATGATAAAAATTAAAAAACAAATGTTATTATAGATATAAATTACTTATCAAGTTATTGTCAAAATATGTGAATATTTTGATACAATAAAAACTTGTTCTCTTAATTATACGTCAAAAAAAGAGAAAATAAATGGATAATAGAAATAAATATTATCATGATTAAATGAATAACCTATGGAATGTTTAAGTATGAATTTACTAATTGCTACATATCTGCATTACGAGATAATATTTTAAGAAAAGAATGGAAAAATGCCTATTTTCTGCTAGCATACAAACTGATTTTTGAATGGCCGTTGATGATGCATCTGTAAGCCGATGGAATTCATGTAAACAAAAACACTGAAACTTATCTATAGAAAATATTTTGAAAAGTGATATCACATTAATAACTGTTATCCTGTGAAAGCAGCAGATAAAAGACTATTTCAAGACTTTCAAGTAACAGGACAAACAGTAGTTTTTAAGGTTTATTGCGATTTGAAGGGTCGACTAGTGGAGTTATTTTTTTCTATTGTTATTTGCACTACGAAAGAATAGAGTGCTGTGCTAGAAAAACTTTCGGACAATATTCGTCATATAGCAACCGTGGAGGTTCCCATTTGAAGCGTTGAATTGTAACGAAAGACTTTTAGTTGAACTTTATTGGAGGACAAACATGAATTGAAATTACGTAAATTTAGTTTTAATTATTGAGTTAAATATACTAATTTCAGTATTAGAATTTATTGTATAGGAGATGAAAGATTACATTTTTAAAATATTTTTATTAATATTATTCTAACAATAATATTTTTTTAAAAAGTCTTTTAATATTTTACAAGTTGTTTTTTTTTTTTGCAAACACTTTAAAGAATAATAGTTGTTGTATTGGATGACTGATATTTTGATTAATGTGTTTTATGTTGAATTGGACCAGAAAACATCTAAAATAGTGCTTTGCAAATCGTAAAGTCACTAGGTAATTTAAAACTTTTTAATCATTATATAATGTACATTTTATTTATTTATTTATTTTAAGTTGCTTGGAATATTTTTAAAATATTGCTTTTATCATATGTGTGAACATGAGTATGTGTGCATTAATTACACACATAAATTTTCATTATTATTCTGAGATAAAAGTTATGATTAAAAAAAAAAAAGATATGCATACATTTTTACTTTCTTATATTACAAAGTTTAATATATACATTCAAATATCAGCCTTTTAAGCTAATTGTACATATGCTTTGTGAGAGTTAATAATAAATGAATACTTTCTCACCAATACAAGATATAGTATTTATGCAAGAATAAAAGGAATCCTCTTATTCCTACGACTCAAAAGTTTAATATAATGTATTGATGCTAATAATTTTTATGATTCTTTACTGAATGAGCTATACATCATTTTTTTAATTTTTTGAATATTGATTTTAATATTTTAAAATCAAGGTCATTTGAATTTTTGTTGCTAAGTTTTAAATGAATAAAACCTTTTTCTTAAAGTAGTTCTAAATTGATAATATCATATGTTAACTTTGTTTGTTATTAAGAGTAATGCTAGTTATTTTGCAATGTGAATTGTTAATCTATTTTGGAGTTTTAATCTATAGTGACAGGAAGTAGATAATGAAACCCTTGGATACTTTATATGTAGAATATGTTAAGAAGATAGAAAAGTAGCCTATATTCGATCTTAGTAGTTTAATACAAGTACAGTTAATGTAGCCCTGTGTCTTGTACGTATTTTCCGTGGGCAGTGTTTGATATTTTGTATTTTTAAATGATCTGTAAAAGCTAAATAGATAGCCTGGACATTATTTTTTTGAAGCTATTGTACAAAAGTCATACCTATTTTTTCATACTGCTTCCATGTGGATTATTAAATATATTATATACTATTGAATCTTTACTCTAGTCATTTCTTCATGTCCTATGCATCATATTTCTAGCATAATTTCAATAGTTATTACATCGTATAGCATAATATTTTATGAAAGATTAATAATAAATAATTTTGGATGGATGTATTGTTTTTCAAAAGGAAGTAAGATAGGTTTTTTCTTGTTTGGCTTAAGATGAAATACAAATGAAATTGAATGAGAATACTGATAGTAAAGTAATAAAAAATCATAGTTATCTTTTCATATTTTTATTAAACTATTTTTGATGATAAAAGAATTTACAACTATTCATGACATTTTAAAATAATTTTGATATTTTTGATTTTTCACAAATCAATGCATATTTTTAAAAAAATGAAACATCAAAATGAGTCACACAAAGTGTGATGAATGCTTGTATTTTATGAACATTATTTTTTTAAAAAAAAAAAAACATGAAACACATATAAGGATTTTGAGAGTGGTGCCAAGCAAAAAGTATCTAGTATAACATCAACACTATTTTTATTAAATTCAATTTTCATTTATTGAATGAACATTAAAACATATTTTCAAAGTGAACATTATTTTAAGTATTTATATTTTTGTGTACATTTATGAAAGCTATATTGTCTATTTACTTAATTAGCAAACGATTTCATTAGACTATAAAGTGTAGGTCTAAATTAACATTTTATTTTATGTTATGTATGATAAATAATGCATAAGCCAGAGAGAAGGCTTATTTACTTTCTGATTTTATATAGTTGAAATGTGTAACTCAATCTTACTTTAGCTAAATTTAGATTTTGTTAGATTTTATTTAGTAGAACTTGTGAATATTGTAAATAGTTTTGTTTTAATGAAAAGTGTAATAAATTTGTTAAACTTATTTTTGTAAATCTCTGTGTTATGTTGATTGATTTATTCACACAAATACACGATTAACAGAATCCAAAATAAATATGATACATTTGCACAGTATAAATAAATTATTCATTTTTGAGAAATAATAATTATCCAGAATATGATATTTGAATAATTTTTCTTTTGCAATAATATCAATGCATAAATGATCACACAATTTACTGCATAAAACTTAATATTGTTTGTTGCCACACATTTTCAGATTATACCATATTAAAATGCCACATGAGAAATAAAAGAATTATATTAATATTATTATCATCATTATTATTAGTTATTAAACAATCCAAAACAAAGCAAAACTCTCCATATAGTAGTGCCATCTTGTGCTAACAAGAGCAATCAATGGATGCCAGAAGGCTTGTGCATAAAATCCCTATCTAGTGCCTACTCATCCAATATCCCCAGACTACTTTCTGGCTTGTGGCCTTCATCAGTGAGGAGCCCTGGATCTGAGAGCACTGCACCTAGATCTTAGGATCTAATGCAACCCTCCAGCACCCACCTTTTAACTCTATTTAACTACAAAACTATGAGAATGAAATTGAAAACACTATCAATATTTTCAATCCAAGCTCAATAGCTTATATAATCATATGGGTCTGAACTCAATTCAGCACCCATACATTTTGGTGTCTTTGGCTCTTTAACAACCATAGCCACCACTATCCTATTAGGCAGGATTGGTGTTAAACCACTAAACATCACATGATCACTATCTCATACTAGCACAATAATTGTTATTAAACAATCCAAAACAAAGCAAAACTCTCCATATAGTAGTGCCATCTTGTGCTTTGTTTTGGATTGTTTAATAACAATTATTGTGCTAGTATGAGATAGTGATCATGTGATGTTTAGTGGTTTAACACCAATCCTGCCTAATAGGATAGTGGTGGCTATGGTTGTTAAAGAGCCAAAGACACCAAAATGTATGGGTGCTGAATTGAGTTCAGACCCATATGACTATATAAGCTATTGAGCTTGGATTGAAAATATTGATAGTGTTTTCAATTTCATTCTCATAGTTTTGTAGTTAAATAGAGTTAAAAGGTGGGTGTTGGAGGGTTGCATTAGATCCTAAGATCTAGGTGCAGTGCTCTCAGATCCAGGGCTCCTCACTGATGAAGGCCACAAGCCAGAAACTAGTCTGGGGATATTGGATGAGTAGGCACTAGATAGGGATTTTATGCACAAGCCTTCTGGCATTCATTGATTGCTCTTGTTAGCACAAGATGGCACTACTATATGGAGAGTTTTGCTTTGTTTTGGATTGTTTAATAACAATTATTGTGCTAGTATGAGATAGTGATCATGTGATGTTTAGTGGTTTAACACCAATCCTGCCTAATAGGATAGTGGTGGCTATGGTTGTTAAAGAGCCAAAGACACCAAAATGTATGGGTGCTGAATTGAGTTCAGACCCATATGACTATATAAGCTATTGAGCTTGGATTGAAAATATTGATAGTGTTTTCAATTTCATTCTCATAGTTTTGTAGTTAAATAGAGTTAAAAGGTGGGTGCTGGAGGGTTGCATTAGATCCTAAGATCTAGGTGCAGTGCTCTCAGATCCAGGGCTCCTCACTGATGAAGGCCACAAGCCAGAAACTAGTCTGGGGATATTGGATGAGTAGGCACTAGATAGGGATTTTATGCACAAGCCTTCTGGCATCCATTGATTGCTCTTGTTAGCACAAGATGGCACTACTATATGGAGAGTTTTGCTTTGTTTTGGATTGTTTAATAACAATTATTGTGCTAGTATGAGATAGTGATCATGTGATGTTTAGTGGTTTAACACCAATCCTGCCTAATAGGATAGTGGTGGCTATGGTTGTTAAAGAGCCAAAGACACCAAAATGTATGGGTGCTGAATTGAGTTCAGACCCATATGACTATATAAGCTATTGAGCTTGGATTGAAAATATTGATAGTGTTTTCAATTTCATTCTCATAGTTTTGTAGTTAAATAGAGTTAAAAGGTGGGTGCTGGAGGGTTGCATTAGATCCTAAGATCTAGGTGCAGTGCTCTCAGATCCAGGGCTCCTCACTGATGAAGGCCACAAGCCAGAAACTAGTCTGGGGATATTGGATGAGTAGGCACTAGATAGGGATTTTATGCACAAGCCTTCTGGCATCCATTGATTGCTCTTGTTAGCACAAGATGGCACTACTATATGGAGAGTTTTGCTTTGTTTTGGATTGTTTAATAACAATTATTGTGCTAGTATGAGATAGTGATCATGTGATATTATTAGTTGTCGTAGTATTAAATAGTGGATAGGATTAATAATTACTTAATTAGGAGAAAGAATATTATTATTGTTATTATTATTGTTTAAGTATAGTTAGGAATGATACAAAATCCCTTATCATACTTGGCTACAGGAGATATTTTAAAATTAATTAGATTTATTTTTCAAGAACCTGAGATTATTTTAATTATATTTTTAGTAAATGAGATTAGAGATTAGAAACTATAAATAGTCAAATAAAAAAATAGTCATAGATCACATGACCCCATTCTCTTAAGCTTATAAGATATAAACAATGAACATTGCCAATTGCTCAACAAGCTTCGTGATAAATGCTTAGCCACAGAAAGCATTTAAAATATCTATGTCAGGAACCCCCCCCTAACCTCTGACCATGGTTTCGTGCTTTGGCACTCCTCAGAGAAGTGCTAGTGTAGCTTTCAGCTCCTACATCTAAAAATACCAACCCAAAGCCAGCATCTATCTAAAAGTTATCTATTGAGTGGAAAAACTGAAATTTTCAGATACCTACATGTCTTCAAACCCAACTATCCAACTTAAATAGCTATATGGGGCTGAGAGATCTTCAGCCAAACCATATATTAGTAGTCTTAGCAACATAACATCGCATAAGACTTAAAGCAGGGACTATAAACTGTCAAAAAATAGTCATAGATCACATGACCCCATTCTTTTAAGCTTGTAAGATATAAACAATGAGCATTGCCAATTGCTCAACAAGCTTTGTGATAAATGCTTAGCCAGAGAAAGTTTGGCTGAAGATCACTCAGCCCCATATAGCTATTTGAGTTGGATAGCTGGGTTTGAAGACATGTAGGTGACTGAAAATTTCAGATTTTCCACTCAATAGATAACTTTTAGATAAATGCTGGCTTTGGGTTGGTATTTTTGTATCTAGGGTCTAAAGCTATCCTAGTGCCTCCTGAGGAGTGCCAAAGCACGAAACCATGGTCAGAGGTTGGGGGGGGTCCTGACAGAGATATTTTAAATGCTTTCTCTGGCTAAGCATTTATCACAAAGCTTGTTGAGCAACTGGCAATGCTCATTGTTTATATCTTACAAGCTTAAGAGAATGGGGTCATGTGATCTATGACTATTTTTTTATTTGACTATTTACAATCCCTGCTTTAAGTCTTACATGATGTTATATTGCTAAGACTACTAATATATGGTTTGGTCAAGATCTCTCAGCCCCATATAGCTGAGTTGGATAGCTGGGTTTGAAGACATGTAGGTGTCTGAAAATTTTCAGATTTTCCACTCAATAGATAACTTTTAGATAAAAGCTGGCCTTGGGTTGGTATTTTTAGATCTAGTGTCTGAAGCTATCCTAGTGCCTCTCTGAGGAGTGCCAAAGCACGAAACCATGGTCAGAGGTTAGGAGGAGTCCTGACAGATATTTTAAATGCTTTCTCTGGCTAAGCATTTATCACAAAGCTTGTTGAGCAATTGGCAATGCTCATTGTTTAGATTAGTAATATATTATTCTAAATTACTTATTATTTTTAGTTTTAAGAATACTATGAATTTATTAGTATTATTTGAAATAAAGGGGGATAGTGTTCTTATGCCATTGAGATTATATGCTGTAGAATATCCTCAATGTAATTCTTTACTGCTTTACCTTCACTAAATTGTCTCATGATGTTATTAGTGTTTTATTAATTTAATTTTTATGAATCGAACCATATATTATTTATTAATTAGTTAGAGCTAGTCGAATGGTAGAAATTATTATAGGATATCTTTATTATTTATTATATTAAGATTTGAGCTAGTTATATTTTGTATTTATTGTATGGGTCGGAAGATGAGGGTACAATATATAATATAAAATTCAAGAATATGTAGAGCTTAAAATTATTGCTCAAATGAAAATTATAATAATTAGGTAGAATTGATAATTAAGAAGTTTAAAGATAATGAATATCCAGAAAAAGTTATAGAAGTATAAGAAAATCAGAAGAAAAAGTTAATAAAAATAAAGAGATAGTATGTAGAAAAAATAAAATAGATAAGCATAAATATATAGGTAAAATAATAGTATAGTAAAAAGTATGAATAAAATAATTATTAAAAGTAATTAAAAGTTTAATAATGTAATAAAATTTAAGATACAAAATAAAAGAAAAAATACACTTAATATATTAGATAATATATATGTAAGAAAAGTAGAAAAATGCATAAACGGGGTATATAAAATTGAATGCAAGTCATGTAAAAGTAAAAATATAGAAATTAATTATGCAGAAAACAAAAAAACTCAATTTATACAAGATTAATGCTACATAAATATGATAAGAGATCACCTATTTATTTGCATTCATTAGGAAAAGGTCATAGTTTTGAGAAAGGTAGTATAAAAATAATTAGTTATACAAATAATTCAAGGGAGAGGAAAATTAAAGAGCAATATTGATTAAAAATATAAAACCAAATCTTAATAGAAATTTTGGAGCAAAGACAATAATTTTATAAACAATTATTATTAATAATAGTTTGAATATAAAAAGATAAAAAAAATAAGGTTGAAGAAAATAATGATAGAGGGAAGTTGTTAAACAAGATAAAAATTTTGAAAATTTTGTCAGATGGTTTTTAGAAATAGAATATGTAAAGAGATGAGTAATTTGTAATGTTATAAGGTAATTTGTAATGTAAAAGAAAGTTATATAAATAAAAAGATAATAATGAAATAAGTAAATTAAAAGAAAATTATAAAATTATAGTAAATAGTTTTTTAAAATAAAATAAATGTGGATAAAATTAATTAAGAGTACAATAATAAAATGGAAAATGATTATTTATAATGGTCAGATTAAAATGTATGTTTAATTATGTATTTAATTAAGTATATATAAATATGTGTAAAACGTATTAATTGTATAATAATATATTTGGATATTGTAGCTCTGATGATGACTGCAGGACAGTTAAAACTGTAAGAATGAAGTTGTGATATAAAAAACAGTATTGTTGAAATGTTTAAGAAAGTTGGAAATGGTATCGAGAAAAACTAAAAAACTTCTTATTTTAAAATGATGGAATAACTTTTGCTTATGTAATGGGAAGGAGGATTTTCAATTTATAAATATTAAATTCCTGAAAAAATTTGTCAATCTTCACTTCTAATTTGTCTAAAGATTTGTGATGAAAACATTTTAATAGTAATTATTTCAATTGAATTATGTCATTGATAATAAATTTATAATATTCTTATGATTTTAGATCTTAAAATGATTAGAATGCATTCATTAGATTCTGTGTAAATTATAAAAAATATATTACAAGGAAAAAAATTGTCAATTAATTGAAATATTGATTTAATTATAACATTTTAAAAATTGTAATTAGAGTTTCAAAAAAAAAAAATTGCATAAATAAAACAAGCGATTCATTTTGATATGTCATAAACTTATAGAGTATCTACTGAACTCAGAATACACAACAAAATTTCTTTTGTATTCCATTGTCTGAAAAATGGAATATCTAACAGCCTTATTTGCATATTATACCTCATTTACATATTACATCATGTCACTTATTTAAGAACCCATGTACTGCATAACTTTTGTCAGCACTATGATTCTGACAGTATTTTGTCAAATGCTGTAGTAGAGTAGCATAAAATCTTATTGATATTTCCAGAAAAAGTATAAATCAGGAAACTATTGATATTCAGTCAGCTCCATTCAATCTCTATAATTTGACAGATTTCAGACCTACCATCTAGTAAAGCTATAAAACACAAAAAATCTGGGCCACTGTTTCCAGATGAATTCAAACTACCACTGTGACATTAGTAGCAGCTTGATACACTGTCTCTTGCCTTCAGTTATAACTTCATAATAAGTGCTGTAATAATACTGTAATACCCCCTTAATGATCTTTCAAAACCACCTCTTATACTGCATCATGAAATTTAAAAACAATCAGTAAATCATCTTAATTAGAACAAAATTTTTATCTCAAAAGTATTTTTAACTCTTTAAACAACATCAGAGAATATTATACATTTTATCAAAATATATTACAAGCTTTAATTTTAAAAAAATTCTTAATCTAATTAAAAATAGATAGGAAACTTTAGATTTTTTTTAATTTTAGATTTTTTTAATTATCAAAATCAGAATAAAACATTAAATAGAGATTTTTAAATGTTTAATTTATAATAATTTTTTTAATTCAAAATTATTTAACTCTTACGTGTTATGCCAGTGTAATATAATAAATATTTACAAAACATTTGTTTTGTGTCTGTTTCTACTTTTGCTTATGAGACACATAACTATCTCATATCCCTTATCATAGGGGAAAAGAAGAGAGAAATGAACACTAACAAAATTTTGTATATTATGCATGTATAATCAAAACAAAGTAAATACCTTAAACTATATACTCATCACTTTTTTTGGAAATCTGACAGCTAACAGAATGAATAGTGACCAGCAATCCTGAGATAGATAAAGAATTCAGTAATGGAGTATAAATATACAATGCATCATGAACACCAAGAGAGTTACCTCAATTTAGACACTATAAGCTACTACAACCCTAGATATAAAATAAAGATGCAAACATCTTTGCAAAGTCCTGCTCCTATAAATCTTAGGGGCTGGAAGATACAAAAATATGCCTTGGTCCTTTTCTTGAAGACTTAGAGGCTGGAATCATGGCAAGACTATATTAACTGCACTATGATAACAATTGGAAATCAGAAAGTGGGTTAAAGCAATGTTGAAGATAGAACACACCTCAGAGTTGTATGAAAACATTGTATCCTCAAGCTAATGACAAAACCTTCCATCCATCATCATAAACTGAAAATATGACTAAACAAACTCCAACAGTCATAAATCCAATATCCATAATCATAGATGTTCTATTCACCTCTAAATATGAACTCATTAAACACACATTAAAACAACTATTTTATAATTTATAATCATCAATATTCTTGTCACATATTTCATAGTAATTTCTTTACATTAATTTTGCATAAAATGAACTTTTTTCTTTCTCAGATGTGGTTATACTTGACATCAAGTTGGGTAGCAATTTTGTAGTAAAGACTATCAATACTTAATTATCAGGCATATTGGACAACATTTATAAGGATATGGAAGATAGGAGTAAATCTGGGGTGATGGCACTCATCATTATCATCAATACCCTCTTAAAACACTAATATATATACAAAATTAAATATAAAAAATATAACAAGCATGAGAGATCAGCAAAGAACCAATTATAAGTTCACCCAGCATTACAGAAAGGAATAATAATCATTCTTCACCATGAATGATCAAAAAATAAAATCAACAATCAACCTAGTAACTGCATTTGAAAGTACTCCATTATACACCAGGCTAATTATTTAACACTTGCCAAGCTTGGGGCACGTTATATAAACAATAATTTCATTGCAAAAACTTAAGTGTTGATACATAAAAATATTTTAAAAAATGCTAGGATACAGAAACATGGTGATCATCATCAATGCCCTGCCACTTAGTACCATTAATGTAGTGGCTAATTTATAAACTTAATTTCTAATTAATACCTTTGCACCATCTAGCATTAGAGAAATAATAAAATCATCAACTATATGTCCATAACACTTAACATAACCCCAATCTATACAACTAACTGACATGCATGAATCCAGCTCAGTAACCAAGAGCTCTATAACTGTTACTGTGAACAAGAGATAAATAAATAAAACATATTTTAAACCTAATTTTAGGATTAAATAAATTTACTGGAATAACTTAATGTAATATAAATTTATTACTAACAATAAAATTAAATTAAGGGCTTGAGTACACTATAAATATAAATTTGACATTCTGATTTTGAATAAATAATACAAAAAAAAAAAGCTATTACATTATAATATATAAATAGATTTACATAAAACACACCTATATATAAGCATTCAGACATACTATATAATAATTAAAAATTACATCTTTGAGTTGACATAAACAAATAATAAAAATACTTTATATAATACATAATAATTAATTTTAGTATGTGGTTTATGACTGATTTTAATATATTTGAATACCTATTCAAATTGGTGTGCACACATATTTATAAAAAATAAACTTATTAAATCTTTATATTTTCACAAGACATAATTAATACAATATTAGAGAAATATATACATAAAACAGTTATACACATACATGAAGTATTTGAATTTTTTTTAAATATCATCTTATAAATCAAAATTATTCATTAGACCTTTATTTATAATGATAAGTAAATGTTTTTTTTAAGAAAAAAAAAACATCATTAGGCCTAGTTTAGAACATTCATTTAAAATTCAGGCTTTTGTGGCTTCATTTTCAATATTTCAAAAAAAAAAAAAATATTGAGTTTTTTTATAATAAAATAAAAATGGAATTTCATTTTTTTTCTCATTATTCTAATTTTAGTTGAATAATTTAGACAAGTTATTTACTTTGTTGAAGATAGGGCGGCCGTTCCTATCTTTATAAAGTTGTAATCTTGTGTTAAGATTTGTAGAAGTCCCTCTTGTGGTAAAATTAAGCACTCAGGGCACATAGTATTAAGGTTAAAGCCTTATATGTATTTATGTGCTGACATGCACTTAACAAGAATTAATGTTTACAACTTTTAAATCTTGTAATTTAAAAATTTTAATTACACAATCAAGTATTTAAAATTGCCATTTTCAATAAATATTCTACTCACCACACTTTATATATTCAACCAGCACATATAGGATTAGTAATCATACATATAGTCATATCATAATAATCTTTCAACAAGCAGAATAGTACTGGATTCTCTTGGTAAACTGGTCCATTATAATCATGTGCATAATATAGTATAATGTCCTATTGACATTTTCAGTAAAGGTATAAATCATGACAGGCTTCATAACTTGATAGACTTCAGGCATACTATCTAGTACACAATATGAGCTATAAACACATAAAACAGCTCGGCCATTACTTCCATATGATATCAAACTCTACTGTTGTGATATTAGTTGCAACTGAATACACTGTTCCTTGTCTCCAGTTATAACTTTATAATAATAGTGCTATAATAATGTTGTAATCCCCATTAATGATCTTTTAAATCTGTTTTTTATACTGTAACGTGGAATTTAAAAACAACAATTAGCAAATTTTTTCATCTTTATTTTCATTTAACAAAAACAAGTTAATGACTTTTTTTAACTCACCTTAATTAAAACCAAATTTTGATCTCAAAGTATGTTTAATCCTTTAAACAACATCAGAGTATATTATACTAAATTTTAACAAAATATACTATTTAAGCTTTAATTAAAAAACAACTTTCTTAATCTAATTAAAAATAGATAGGGAAAGTTTGTAATTACCAGTATATCTATTATAACATAAAACAATCTAGTTTTAAATTTCTTATTTAAATACCAAAATCAGAATAAAAAATTAAATAAACCTTTTTAAATGTTAAATTTATAGTAATTTTTTTTAAATTCAAAATTATTATTTAATTCTTAACTGTGACCAGTTTAATGTAATAAATATTTCCAAAAAAATTTTTGTGTTTATTTCTATTTTTCCTTACAATTTTGTATATATACATGCACACACACTACTATGTTATATGCCATGAGAGACATACTATCTCAATATATATATAATACAAGGCAGGAAGTAAAAATCTAATAATGAACACCTCATTGAGATACTAAATATAATGAAAGGATATATATTGGAAATTCGAATAAAATAAAAATAACTCATCCATATACTAGTTTACCACAAGTAACATGATATGACATGGATAAATTATATTTGCATAGCATGAAATACTAAGCTCATACCAAATTAAAGGTAGATGTTATAAATGCATGAACAACAATGAACCTGTCAGCTTCTAAATGTTAATTATACGCATATATATGCATTTTGTGTTTTCTTTTATAAACATAAACAGATAATAATTTTTTTTTCTAAAGTCAAACAATATATTTGGTTATTAGTTTGCTTCCATTTCATATTTATATTCATTTTTGCATTATGGTTTTTAGCTCGCTAAACATATAGATACTGAAAATAATATCAGGCATATTATGTAATCTTATTTAATTAAAGGTTTTCTCTTAGCATGTTGAACCGCTTGAGGACGTAATTTCTATGCAAATGCACAGAAATATGCCGTTTAAGTGGCCGTGCCACTATATAACGTTCTATTCCAATGGTTAAGCATAAAAATAGATTGTTTACTTGTCTGTGGCACCTATTATCTATGTTACAACACAGAAATAGAAGGTTTATTCTGCCACCGCTGAAGGACGCTGTCATTTACAGTGAACTTTGTATTACAGCGATATCTATTTGTATACTACAGCACAAAAATAGGATGTATTATTCGGCCGCAGTTTATACGAACAATCCCATTCTTAACATTTAATGGTAGATGTGCTTAACAGCAGAAGTCAGATGCTTATTATCTGCCGCAGATGTCCGTTGACCGCTTATGGTAAACTTTGTGAAGTCTTCAAATTCGCATGTCCAAGTCATTATTTTCCAAATCCAATGATATAATATGAGATAATAAAAAGTGTGGAAACTTTGCCCCGCTTCTCTAGACAAGGGTGACACTAATCAATCGTCAAAGGGGAGGTGTAAGAGTGATTTTTACGAAATCATGCTAAAATTCACGTTTTGCGTGAGATAAATTGCGAGACAAATCGAAAATACCAGTTTTATTTTTGCCCACGATGTTATTTTGAATAAATTTTTTCTTTTTATTTTTGTTAAAATTACAAATTATATTTGTGTGGCCACGATGTTGTTTTGGGGGAAATTATTTCTTTTTATTCTTGTTAAAATTATTACTTTTAAAATTAAAATTTTAAGTATAAATTTATTGAAATCTTATTATTTTAATTTTAAAAGTAATAATTATAAATATAAAAGCATAAGATATATCTTAAGTTTATTTATCAAGTTCATTATGGAATAAAAATAAAAAAAAAACTATCCTCATTGGTATACTATAGGAGCTGGCTATAAACTTATGGCAATAAAAACAAGCAAAATTTCATTCAAAAAAATAAAAATGTATCTTAATAAAAAACTTGCAGATTATTGAACCATTTTGCCTACAGAAAACAGAAAGGAAACATAAGGAATTTATTTTTATTAATTTTTATATGTAGAATCATAGATAACATTTTCTACTAATTCTAATTATTAGTAATGATAAAGATAATTACTTCTATTTAGTAAAACTATTGACATGAATGTTTTTTTTTATCAGATATTAGAGGTCAAAATACAGAATGAATGTCTGAGTTATAAGAGATGTGATGCTGAAAAGAAACCTTGATAATGATTCACATTATTGTAAGCAATATAATAACTTGGCATATCTTAATGAATATTTAAATATTTAAATGTTTGTTTGTTTTCTAATAAATAATAAACACAGAAAAAGTATAATAAGTTATAGCTACAATTAGATCATAATATTATCAGAAAATTAAAAGTAAAGTAATGATTATATATATACACATGTTTGTGAAATATTTAGAATATGATAAAATATAAATTGAATATTTATTTGATATGTTTTAATATGGAAATATCAAGAAGTATTTTAATATTCACAAAGACAAGTATGAAATATACTATATTATAATTGTAAATAATTTTAAAAGCGAAATGTAAATTATTTATTTTATTATAAGTACTTTGTTAATATTAGTTTTTTAAGTTCTGTATAATATGTAAAACATTTTTTAAGTAAATATAAGATGTGTAATTTTTTCTTACTACTATAATAGAATGTTAATGTTGTTTTTAAAATTAACAAAGTGTTGAGAGTCACTTTTTTTGTTTTCCAGGTCATTATTCACCATCCTAACCACACATATATTGTAATAATTAAAGATATTTGGTATTATTGCACATAATCTAAACAGGATAAGAAATAAGAAAAATATTGTAATTGGTAAAGATATATGATGTACCCAAAACATAAATTAATTTAAATTTTTCTTCATCTTACTCAATCATCATAATGAAGACTGATAACTAGTATGTCATATAAAAATAAAAATGATTGGATTATAATACATCCTGACTAGAAATTATTTTAAATTTGCTTATGATAGTTAATAGGGATGAGTATTAATTAATAATTTTAATTTAGTTTTTTAGTCAATTTTATAAGAAAATTAGTTAATTATTTTGAAAGTGAAGAATTGATTAATATAGTTGTTACCTGAATTATTTCTAAATATAGCTGGATGTAAGTAAAATACCTTTTTATATTTGAAATTTATTTATTTATTTCAAGAAGCAATGATTACCTGAGATGTTGATTAAGTTTAGGAATATTAATAAAAGAAGTAGAATACAGTCACTTTAATAAATAAAGAATATGATATTGTGTTATAATTAAATTCAACTTAGGAAATTTTAATGTTAAATATAATTTGTTTATTTTAAATTGTGGGTCATGGGAGTATCATTAATATTTTAATGGAACAATGTTTGGTGATATTCCTATGCCATTGAGGATATACTTTTTGGTATATGCTTCATGTTAAAAAGAGTATCTTCCTGGATGATTGAATAGCAAGTCTCATAATTTTTAAGGTTTTACTATTAAATAATTTATTGATATAATATATTAGATATGAAATGAATAGATTTGCATTGTAAAAATTTTATATATAAAAAAGAAATTTAAACTGGCTGAGCTACAAGTTAGTTGTTATTTCATCTATCATACCATAGTAGTTGGGGGGGGGGGGGGAGGTTGTCCGGTTAGGATATAACATGCAAAATCATGCATTACTTACTTTTTTTTATATCACTGGTAAGCAGAATAAAAAGGATGAAAAATAATTTTAATGCAGATATAAATTTATGAAGAAAAAATTTTTAAAAAATTACTAATACATTTTGTGCTCTGCGCACAGATAATGAAGCTATTCAATGTACGTAAAATTATCAAAAGTTACCGGCAAGCGCTTTCGGAATAGTTTGTAGTTCCATATTCGTGGCAACTTGTATTTGGTTAAGAACTGTAATATTAATGCAAATTTTATGTTCTTAACCAAATACAAGTCGCCATGAATATGGGACTATAAACTGTCCCGAAAGCGCTTGTTGGTAACTTTTGATAATTTTACGTACATTGAATAGCTTCATTATAATGAAGTAAAGCCTTAACTAATACATTTTGATGAAAATTATTAATAATTTATTTCAAAGACAATATCTACAATGTCAATAAACTCTATTTTATAAAACAACACATGTAAATACTTACTGTTGTGCAACCATTTGGAAAACTGTATATCCATTTGAAGGGGTTATTGTTAACTGAGACAGTAAATTATTGAGATCTGAACCATATTTATCCTCAATCGTATCTCCAATAACAGCTAATTTTCTTCCTAGCATTCCAGTATAACTATAATATAAATAATAATAATAAATAATAATTTCATTTCATTTATTTAATGTAAATAACTATAACATTAAGCCAATTATAAAATGCATAGTGAACAAATACATGCAAATATTCACAAAAAAAAAAATAATATACATAAAGCAAAAAAAATAATAAATAAGCAAAAAACTAGTATGCTAAATAGGACTAAAGATAATGAACTATACACAGTCTACATCAAACATCTACATTTGCAAACTTTTTGCATTAATAATAATTTAACATTTCAATTGTAAACAATAGCTTAATAGCTATAGGTATTCACAACCCTAGTAGCATATATACATATAAATTTATTTATGTATTTATTATGATGATGATGATGATGATGATGATGATGATGATGATGATAGTTCAGCAGCAAGAAGTTCACTTTCATAGAACAAAGTTTCCCAGCTCTATTTTATATAGTCTCAAAGAATTTTAAATAAAAAGTTGACCAGGTAAAATTCTTACTTATATACAATTCTTATAACTTTTCAATCACCCAATTTCTTTTTCTTGGATTTCTGTTGGATTTTTTTTTTTATATAAATTTGATTAAAATTACTGCATTTAATCTTTTAATCAAGGTAAAATATGGTGATGGAGCTTTCACGTGTCCAGATATCTCCTGCCAATATTATGAACTCTCAAGATCAAAGTCTAGATTTTAATCAATATATCAGAACTTTATTAGCAACAGTGTGGAAATTCTCAATAGCTCCAAGAACATAATTTCTAAGAATATGAACAGCATCAGAAAAAAAATCCAAATCCTAAGCAAACATACAGAAATGTCATCAAAAGTGTTGCACAAATTCTCCAAGATAACCAAAATCTAGTTTCAAATATTACTTGTTCCAGAGGTCAAGCTATGAACTTTAAAAATCTTTATAGCAACCAGGATTTAAGATCAAATAACATTAACAGCTTGATCCAAATCCTAACTAAACATATAGAAATCTCAGCAGTGATGCACAAATTTTCCAAGTTAACCAGGATACAGGTTCAAATGTTATTACTTGTTCCAAAGGTCAAATTACAAATTTTAAAAAAATATATGCAAATGTCATCAGCAACAATGTGCAAATATTCTATACTAACAACAATGTAATCCCAAACACTCCATGGACAATTCCACCTTTGCAAATTTGGATCTAAATACATATACAACAACCTCCCACCACTGACAGAACATCATAAACCCTAGCAAATATTAATGACAGAATTTTCAGCACTATCCTATACAATCTTTAATAATTTATTTCACCCCAGTTTCTGGTACTATCAGTTACTGATTTGAATGCATCTCTCTACAACTTCTCTACAATGCCATGAGATTCAATCAGTCTGATATCTGATCATCTAAATCCTAGGCATTTAATGACTGAATTTTTTCAGGTTACCCAAAGGTAGTGTTGCCAAAATAAAATCACTTGGAAACTATGTGCTGATAAAAGTCAATCCAAATCAGAAACTGCATCACTGAAGTGCTGAAGAATACCTATTTCAGATACACCGCACAAGATTTCTAACAGATACTGTAACCTTTTGGCATAATCATTTTTTCAATCAATTCTACCCAAGGATACTCCTATACCTATTCCAGGCAACAGTTACAAATTCAAGATTCAACGGCATCCAGAGATTGACCAAATACAATCGCTAATCAAATTTTCAACCAAGAGGCAACTTTATATTTATACATTTGTGGTCTAAAACCTCAATCTATGCTTGCAGACAGCAGGGTCATCTTGTAAACACCATGCTTCAACCTACCAGGATCTTGATCAGCAACTATCCCTAAAACATATTTGCAAATAATCAACCACCATTTGGAATCTGGCCACTTCTCAGCTGAAAGTTGCAACAACAGTCAGCCTGGTGGTTCAACAACTTCCCAGATAGCAGCCTCATCCTACACTGGATGTATAATTCTTGTCAATGGATCCCACCCTCACACAAGAACAAATGCCTCTGACTATTCCAATTGTGTACGCACAGTCAACTTCACATCCAGAATCTAGTCAATCTGCCCCCCCCCCAAGCAACAAAAATGCCTAGCCACCTTTTGAGGTGGATTCAAATCAAAACACATCACAGAATCAACACATAAAAAATAAAACTTCAATAAATATCATGAGAACAATTGCACTATGACTAACACCCATACCACTTCCCCCACAATTCCAACCCCTAAAGAAACCAAAAGAAAACCTGGACAACCTAAAAAAAAATCACTAACAAAAATAACCAAAAACTAATGATACAGACCACATACGACTCATCACTGAGATTGCTGATTAGTCTACAAAACCATGCAAACTATCATCACACTGTACTAACCTAACTATTCACCTTGCTCACTCACCACCAGAATCAACACCATCCCAACATGACCCCTTCCAAACAAACTCATCAATTACCCTCAGTAATAATTGATCAACAAACAATTGCACCCACTGATACTCCACATTAGCAGCCTTAAATGCCATTTCACAATCTCTTTTAAAAAAACCCTCCAGAATCATTAACCCTCTTTATACTCCATAAAAATAAAAATAACATGGCTTAATATCCATGGCCTCAATTCATCATCAAAGCTATACCAATTACTGAAGTGGATTTCTATCATTCAACTTCATTTCCTCGGATTGCTGGAAACCAATATATGAGAAAAACTCAAATTGACCCCACTGATTATCTCCACAGAGATGGCTTTTATGCTTGTTCCAAAGACTTCCTTGCCATCAGCAGGCACTGGCATTCTCATCATCTTTGATTGCCCATTCAAGTCATTTAAAATGTTATACCTTGATGGGCACTTACAGTATCACTTTTCACTACTATATAGTAGCACTAAACATAGTATTCATCTTCTACATCCCCCCAGCCCTACAGTCATGACATATATCATCCAAACCATCAATTCAGTTCTTGCAACTAACCCACACCCAACCATATTAATGGGTGATTTCAATCTGGATTACCCAATTTTTAAAAATAAATGGCTTCATCTCTTAAACTTTTGACTAATGAATATCCAATCCCTATGCTTTACATAAATTTCTACCAATTTAAAAAATGATTAATAGAACAAGTTTTTTGACTTATTAATTACTCAGCCTGTATGCACTTCCAACATCATTTTTTCTGTGGTATCATTATTTGTACAATAATGACCCATTTGTGGGCTATCACATGAAGCCAAGGAAATTCAACACCTTCCCAATGGCTCCCAAGCACTATATTCCACATGCCAGATTATGTTAAATGCATAAGCTGCCAGCCACTTCCATTCACCACATTAACTCAGTTCTTCCAAAGATTACATATTTCTGCAGTGCATGTAGCCCCACATTTACCATTTGCCTTCTGGTGCACCAGTTTCATCTTCTTCTTAGGCAACAACACAAAGCAGCATCCATCCACATTTATCAATAAATTACACCAGCTAAAAGCACAGGATAACAACATAGACCCCTAAACATTTTCACAGCCACCTGGTAACTCATTAGAGAACAGTCTAACCTATAAACTGCCTCAACTTTCTCAGACATTTAGCTTCATAAAAAAACTATGTTTCAGATACTCTCATTACAATAAATCAATACCACAGAAGACCATCTAATTCGACCAGTCAAGCTCAAGACAAATGAACTTTAATTCAAAGGTTATGAACATTTCTTTTTTATATATCCAATGCTATGTTGTACAAAAAACATTATTATTAACAACAATCATTTATAATTACTAATGTTCATATAATTGTATTGTGATCAGCAATGGTAATCAAATTTATATAATAATCATTATACTTAAAATGCCTTTGTGACACCAGCAAAACCTTCATAAAACTTTTGCAAATCCTATGTAACATATCTTTTGGGCAATAAAGTATATTGTTGGCACATAGTAATAGGAACAGTAGTGGTGATAATAGCATTTATAATAATAATTCCACAGCTAACTCTTTTACAAGATATTAAATCATTATTAAAGTTTCAGCTGAAAAAGTAAAATTTATAACTGTATTCAATTTAAAACAAAACTAGTGTGTATATATTGTTTTTTTTTGTTTTAGAATTAATATATTGTTTCAATCATCATTTTAAAATTAAGTTGCAAATTGCGTGTTATGCAAACAAGTGAAGCTCAATTTCAAGAGAATTATATAACTGAGCTCTTTCAGGAAGCTTTACATCCCATACTCATAGCCTATGTTAGGAGTATTGGTTTGAGTTGTGATTTTTAAAAGACTGGTTAATAATTTATGCAAATCTATTCAAATTTATTCCATGTCTTCATATAGTCTATTTTCTAGAGATGGAACAGCACGATGGAATAGCATGATTCCTTCCCGTTTATTGCATTGCCATCATTTGCGATGAACCCACCATAGCAAAGACACGGTGCACAGAGGGCAATGATACTAAGTGCAAAATAAAAGCACACTTCATCACAAATGATGACAATGCAATAAACTGGAAGGAATCATTCTATTCCATCTCTAGAAAAAGGACTATATAAAGATATGCGATAAATTTGAATAGATTTGCATAAATTACTATCCAGATCTCTTAAAACTCAAACCCAAAACTCCTAAGACAGGCTATGAATATGGGATCTAAAGCTTCCTGAAAGTGCTCAGCCATATAATTCTCTTGAAATTGAGCTTTACTTGTTTGCGTAACGTGTAATTTGTAACTTACTGCTTGAAGATGAAGTATAAACAAAAATTTTATTTCATTTTAAAATTAATAATTTATCCAATTGGAAAAACAAAGGAAGATGGCAACCAGTCAATCATGTAATTCAGTGATGCTAAGTTCGAAGTCTATCCCAACTTATGCAGAAGTTACTAGTAATCAACAAAATAGTCAGCAACAAAGTGCTAATGACCAAATTAAGTTTTCCAGCTCCTAAAACTAATACAAGATTTAGAACAAATTATATTAAAAGATTATATCTCACTACAACTCAAAAAGAGCAGACACTCCCTGCCAATTGGACCAGTGAAATGCTTCAAGTTACTAATGAGAAATTTAATAATTCTATTAAAAAATTTTCCTCTTGGTCTATTGTGATATCTTGCATATACAAGAATATATATTTGTATCACTTTGCTCATCAGTTGTTACATGAAGCATTTAACAAGCACGAACTCTGGGATTTCATACAAAGTATTTCTTAGCACCCAAATCCTAGATATCTGACAAGTTAATTTTTTGAAAACTCGCAAAAAAAAGATATTTCAAACAGATAAAATCATTGGGTAAATTTGACTTATAACAGTTGATGAAAATCATCAAAACTACATCACAGGGATACTTAAAAACACTTTCCTTAAGTACTGCCTTAATGACTTCCAAAAAATGATGAAGTCATTTGGCAGTTAACCCGTTTAAACAAATCTATCTAAAGAATAGGCCTATACTGACTGCAACCAACAATTTTGAATTCAGGCTGCAACTTCAACCAAAATTGACCCAACAATATTCCTATGCAAATTCTAGATCAAGAAGTAACTGTGTGCTTATATATTCAAGGCTTGAAACCACAAGGGTATGTCTGCAATAATCAAGAATTTCTTGCCAGCCAATGCTTACAAACAAAAAAAATTAACAACAAAGACATCTGACATCCAATTAGATCCACAAAGTCAACTATTTAACTCTGGTCTTCACAGAAGTACTAACAATAATCAACATCAATAGCCTCATATACCTATTAATCAAGAAGATCTTTCTAATGACTCCAACAATGATTTTTCAAAACAAGGTTATTTAGATGACCGCCCTCAGACAACCTCTCATTCACAAGACAACCAACTTCTCATTCTCCACTTTCTCAACAAATTAATCCTCACATGAAAAATGCAGAAAAAAATTTTTCCACATTGTCAACAAAACCTCTTTACAAATAATAGAAACATTACTACTAGTTCACCCACCAGTAAGTAACCCTCATACTATCTCCACTAAAAACAAAACAAAAACAGGTCAACCTAAAAAAAAAACCAAGGACAATTATACTCAAGCTATTGACATCAACAATCAATCAAATTATATTGATCAAATATCCATGGAAACCAAATTACTTCTCAGAAAACTTAGACAATAACTTACAGCAACACACAATTAAAAAGACTCAGTATCCAATGCATTAATCAAAACATAACAATACTTCTAATTAGAAAGCAACTAAAACTAGCATGTCTTATTAATCATTCACTAATTAGTAATGTATAACACTAAATAACAAATATGTATATAACAAAAACTCTCCCTCTTCCCATCCACATGAAGTTTAACATCATTTCACTAAATATTAGAGGAATCAACTCTATCGCACATTATTCAACCACATGTTCTTGAACTGCTACAAACTAAAATATCTAAATAAATAAGGCTTCTGTGCAGGCTCCAGACACCTGATCACCATCAGCTGAAACCAGACTTGTTATAGCCACACCATGTCCCTCCACAATATTTAAAATTGTTTATACTGATTCTCATTTATGAATTACCACATTTTACCATTGGGTCATTACAATCAATGTCAAATTTGTACAGATTCCACCTAATCCAAAAAATATAGCCAACATTATACTTACCAATAATTCAATGATTAGATCTACTAGTCACCTGATTAATAGGTGACTTTAACCTTCAATACTCAGAAATTTGCATCAAAATGGCTTTATCAGCTTGCCACCTCCCTCATGAGTAAACAGAAATTTACTTACCATTAATTCAATAATTAGATCTACTTCTCACCCCACTGCATTGATAGGTGACTAACTTTCAATACTCTGAATTTACGTCAAAATGGCTTCACCAGCTTGGCACCTCCCTCATGAGTAAGGGGGTTTCTATCCAATAATGTAATTACCTTTTATTACAAACAATATGCCAACCTCATTGACTTGTCCATCTATTCCTTAATGTGTCACAATCTAGTTTATTTTAAGATAAACCCTACTCCACTCTCTGATCACTGCACAAACCCTCACAATTAACTTACTCACCTACCCTTCACCAATATCCAGCTTGAAAAAAACTATATAAATTCTTTTTCCATTAACCACCATCCAAACTTTGTTTTCAGAGATATATATAATGCTACATAAATTAAAACACTAACAATTGTCCGAAATCAAAAACAACTTCTATTTATAAATATAATTTCCTTTAACATTCACTATATTACTCACCAATCCACTCCCCTCCTTCTTGTGTGCTTGTAATGGCTGATGAAATTCCCAAGCAAATAGCCATAATAAATACTATCTATCATATCTTATCAGCAGAGATATTAAAGAATATCTTGCAAACAAAAACGCAAAAATCTGCCTGTCAACAACACACTTAGACTCAGGGACCTATATAATAACATGGGCACAACACCATCCCTCCAAGATGAGTCTCAATGGCACTGCAAATCAAAGGCCACCTATATTGGTCACTATATCATGCCGTCAAACTACCTTCAGAAGTAGATGAACCATTCCATGTTGATCAGTTGAATGATAAACTGGCAACCATTCCCAAGGCATGTCATCCAGGAACTCATGGAATATCCAATTTTATATTCTCTCACTTAAATCAATTCACTAACAGATATCTCTGTAGCTTTGCTAACTATCTCTCATAGAAAATATATCCAATCAAATGCCTATACCCATCACTTTAGTTCCATTCTTTAAAAAGCCAACATCAATATCTATACTTTCTAACCTTCAAGCTATCTCCATGGGTGCAATAGCTTTAAAGATCTTGAATAAATAAGACAAATTAGAAGTGCACTTGCTTCCCCTGATTTCACCATGCAATTTGCTAAGAAGGGTCATCAGTTACATAAGCTGCACTTATGTTTAAAACAATTCAAAAGGCTATGCAAAAAAATAAAATATGCACCCATGGTTATACAGATTAATACTGAAGTACCCTTTGATTCAGTTCACATTATGACATTAGTAGATATGCTTGCTGAAACCTATTTCTTTTTGTGTCAAAAGACTGTACAAGAAAATAAAAATATGCACCCATGGTTATATAGATTAACAGTGAAGCAACTTTTGATTCAGTTCACATTACAACATTAGTAGATATGCTTGCTGAAACCTATTTCTTTTTGTGCCAGCTCTAGACATTTTTTATTTTGTATGTTTACCATTCCTATTCTTTATTGCAGCATGATTATTTTGCTATCCTGCTCATTTTTGTTTTTTGTGATCCCTTCATAAATCTCCTCCATTTTATCATTCAATTTCCATAATCCACTCATTATTCTGACTTGCCATCTTTTCCATTTGGTTTTTACTATCTTCAGCCATTTTTTTCCATTTGTGCCATTAATCTCATCAATAGCATTGTTTAACTTACTTACTCTTTTAAAGTTTTAGGTTTTCGTCAGCCTGTTTTTCATTACATATTGTCAGCTTACATTAAAAATTATCTTTTTGTTTATAAATAACCTGTTGAGTCCATCCCTCAACCACATGGCAGTTCCACATGGTTCATTTACATGTCCAGTTCAACTTTTTCCTAGCAAGTTTGCTCTTATTATTTTAACTTTCATCAACATTGCCTTCTGCCACAATTTTATCCACTTGTTCACTCCAACGTTTCACTTTCATTTGTGCAACATCACCTTATTCCTTTCAGGTTCGTGTTTACTTTCATACATACATCATACACATAATCGAATAGATTTGGGAAAGTGAATGGCAACATGTCGTGGAGCTAAATGTATTCAGACAAAACATAGGATGCTTTGATCAGACCACACTTGGGACCACACCTGGTTCCAAGTATATAAAACTATAATAGGCATAATATTACCAGTTTAGTAAATATTGCTGTTATTAATAATTGCACAACAATATTTCTTGCTCATCATAAGGATATTACTTATAAGATCTGAGGTGGCTACAATATTTGTTAGTCTGGACTGGCTATATAATTATAGACCCATAATGGCACCAGTAGCAACCTAGTTTTAAACTTATACCTTTCCGTAGAAATCATGCTGCACAATTCAGTTAACTTGGTAAAAAGCATAAATGAAAAGCAAATAAAGCAAAAATATAAATAGCCATTTTATTCTCAGTAATAATAACCTGCACACTATTTCTACATTGTCTCAAACAATGGTTGTTACAACTCTTGACAAAGCATCTGCATTATTAGGTAGTGATAAATTACATTATCGCTTTTATGAATTAGATAAAAATACACACAAAAAAATATTTTTATTATCAAGGTTGAATTACATATGTGAATAATTATATTAGTAACACATGTATCCAATTCCTCAAATTAGAATTAATGTACATCATCATCATCTTCATCAATCATTATCAATCCATTGCAGGATGAAGGTTTCTCCAAGCTCAATCCATCTTCTCTGATCTTCAGATTCTCTTCTCCACATAATCCTTGCACACTTTCTTATTTCATCGATCCATCTCACATGTGGTCTCTTTCTAGGTCTTTTATGATCTCTTGGCATCCAATTTAAGATTTCAATTGTCCATCTATTATCATCTCTTTTAATAATATTTCCAGCTCAACTCCACTTCAATCTTTTAATTTTTTCAATGACGTCAGTAACACCTGTTTGTTTTGTTCTCTTAACCATATATTGCATTTTCGATCTCTTCATGTTACTCCCAACATGCATCCCTCCATACTTCTTTGAGTGGTCTGAAGTCTCTGTATTGCTCTTCTATTAAGTGTCCAAGTCTCAGATCCAAAAGAAAAAACTAGTAAAACAGACAATAAAAACCTTACTTTTCAAACACATAGTCATATTTTCTTTTAGTATCACGTTATTTCTACCAAAAGCACTCCAACCAAGTTTAATTCTATGATTAATTTCATCCATTACGTATGTTTCCATCTGTATTAATAATCTGACCAAGTTATTTGTAACTGTTAACTTCTTCTAACTCATCATAATCAATCTTTATTTTCATATTTTGAGAAAATCCATTAAATGTTACTTTAATCTTATTAATTTATCTTTAGTCCTACTTTCCTATTTTCATCTGATAACTCCTGCAACATTTCCTGCAGCTATAAAGCATTATTTGCAAAAACAACTACATCATCTGCAAAATCTAAATGACTTAAATAATCTCCATTTACTTTCACTCCTTTAGCTTCCCATTTTAATCCACAAAATACTTCTTGCAGCGCTGCTGTAAAAAGTTTTGAAGATATGGAGTCACCCTGTCTTACACCTTTCTCAGTGTTGACTTTCCCAGTATCATTATGTAATCTAATTGTTGCTGTTGCATTTTTATAAATATTCTTTAAAATATAACAATATCCTTGATCTATACCTTGATGATTCAATGCTTTAATCACTGAAGAAATGTTTATAGAATCAAATGCCTTTTCATAATCTACAAATCCAAAGCATAATGGCAACTCATATTCATTTGTCCTTTCTTTAACTTCTCTCAATATCTGGATATGATCCACTGTACTAAAATCACTTTTAAATCCAGTTTGTACTCTTGGTTGGTGGAAATCCAATGTTCTCTGTAGATGAGTTGTAATTATCTTGGTAAAAATTTTGTATAAAACTGATAAAAGGCTGATAGGTCTGTAATTTCTAATATCTTCATCACCTTTTTTAAATATTAATATTAATACTGCATTCTTCCAATCATCTGGTACATCTTTTATTATTTAGACATTTGGTATATAACATTGCTAATTTTTTTTCTATTTCTTCACCTGCTTCTTTGAATATATCAATTATAATTCTGTCATTACCTAGAATCTTTTCTTTCTTCATACATTTAATTGCATGTCTCACTTCTTCATTTAAAATTCTGGGCAATTTGGAAGATGTAATAGATATAGGAGGTACTTGTTCTTTATTACTATATAATTATTGATAAAAGTCTTCTGCCCATTTCATGATGTCATCTCTCGTTTCAGTAATAATTCCATCTTTTTTTTCTTATTGCAAATATAAATTTCCTACCAATACCAAAATGTTGTTTTACACTCTTGAGACTTTTATTCTCTTCTACAGCTTTTCTTGCTAGTTCACAGTTATACTTTGTTATATCATTTTTTAATTCTTTTCCACAACATTTTACAAAATGTGAGATATTCAATCCTTTTTAATGCATCATTTTTGTATAACTTCATACTCCTTGTTTTCTTCATAAATTCTCTAGTCTCAGTAGAAATTTTATTGGTCAATTGCTGCTTTTTACTAACAGCTATCTTTGTTGCAATTTTTTTAAAAGTGTATCAGTTTTGTTCATATTAAATTTTCATTCAAATCTGAATCATGTTCAAAATCTACTAATACTTGAAACCGATTTGTAATTTCTAATTTAAATTCATTAGAATGTTTCTGAAGATTAGGAATATCAACTGTAAATATTGTTTTTCTTAATAATTTTTGTCTCTCTAGTTTACAATTAACACGTATCATATCTTACTAATCGATGAACACTTCCTGTGTTAAATTTATTAAGAACATTACAATCTTGAATATGTATTTTTCTATTAGTCAAAATATAATCCAATTCTGCTGTAACTTCATTTGGATGCTTCCATGACCATTTTCTTTTAACACTTTTCTCAAAAAAGGAATTCATAATATAAAGTTTTCCTTTTGCTGCAAACTCCACAAGTCTATGTCTCTATGTCCTCTCTCGTTTCTATTATCATAACCAAAATTACCTACAGCACATTTATCTTTCATTTGTTTACCAATTCTAGTATTAAAATCCCCCATAACAATTTTAAAATGTTGTTTACTCTGATCAAAAGCATTTTGTACATCCACATAAAAATCTCTACTACTTCATCACTATGAGAACTTGTTGGGGCATAAACCTGAATTATCTGCATTTGGTATCTGCTATTAAGTTGTATAACTAATCTTGCCACTCTTCCAATATCCCATCAACCTCCACAATGCTGTTCTTCCATTTTTTACTTATAATGAATCCTACTCCACTTGTATTTCCAATATTTGTGACTTTATAATAGAGTACATGTCCACTTTTTAAATCAATTGTCTCTTCACCTTTTCTTTTAACTTCACAAAATCCAATAATATCCCATTTAATATAAGACAGTTCTTCTTTTAATTCTTGTATCTTCCTTCACTTGAAAATGATCTGCAGTTGTAAATACCTAAATAAAAAGTCATCATCAAATGGCAGCCTGGGCCTGCAATTGCGGGACTCTTACCATCCTCCACCTTCAGCCACCAACCGTTGCCTTGGTTGGTGATTTTACAGCCTCCTAGATATAATAGCCATGATTTATTTTTGTCTGTCATAATTGTAAATATCTATTGGAAAAATATATTTACACAAACATTCATTCTGCCTTATCAGGCAACTGAGAAGAAAACTATGGTGTTTCTTGATCTTAAACTCACAGGTAAAATGCCAATAAACTCACCACACTGCTAATGCATGTTGGTGAGCAGCCCATCCATGTTCGTATACTATATGAATAGTCACATAGTAATAACAGCTGCAATGACAAGAATGTATAGAGTGGACATTAGGAATTTGCCCTGCTCAGTTTCTTTAAGGCCTCCAAGAGGAATCAAAGAGTCTCCTTTCAGTTAATAGTAAACTCCTTTCTGCAGCCAATGTACAATATATATTGTAACAGGGCGGGTATAATCAAACCATGTTGCAATAAATAGACAAATATGTATTTGTATACTTAACAATATTATTATAGAAAGTATTATTACTAATAAAACTAAAATTTACAAATTGATTTATAATCAACAATCATTTATATAGTTGTATTGTATTATGGATTTATTTTTTTTTAATGAGGAAAGTTCATAAAAGATAGGTATGGGGGTATACACGTGCTCTGTTTTTTTTTCTTTTTACCAAACCCGGCTATACATATTGCTATGTATATGTATGAGTGTGTTTAAATCAATGGAACATGAAATTTCATAGCATTAAAAAAAAAAAAAAAACATTTGTGTATGATAAACTTTTAAAAAAATATATTAAAAGTCAAAGAAAGAATTATAAATACCAAGATGGAAGACCTATTGATTTATAGAATAATAAAAGTGATTTTTGGCGAAACCTTGGAATGTTGAATACTAATTAAAAAAAGAAAGATGTAAAAAGCTTTTATGGTGCATACCAATGAAGACACATGGAATGTTAATGAAAATAAAAGAAAATTGAATAAAGAATTAAGAGAAGAGGCGGAGTTGGCAATTCCTGATTAAAAAAAAAAAAGAAAATTCTAAAAAGTGATTATAAGTCTTTGAGTCGCGAAGAAAGCAAGCTTATTAAACATATATTTATATAAAAAATTAAAAAAGGAGAGAAAGAAGAAAAATCCAGATCAGCATAATATGTTGGTGAAATATGGTTATACTGGGTAGAACTTCAACTTGGGGGATGCCTAATCCCTTCTCTGAATGTATAGAACCTGCCAGGATCTGAGAAGGGATGTCAAGCCTGAAAGATCACTCAATAAATAATAGCTTGGGCTGTCATAATATTTGTCAAAAGAAACAAAATAAATAAATAATAAATAAAATTCAGCCAACCAAAGATTCTCTTTCACCAGGAGGATTCAATCAATTTCCCGGGGAAACACAGGTACTTTTTCTGTTTGCACCTATATGTATGACTTACTAGTAAGCTTACACAATTAAACTTCACGTAATCTAGAAAAACTTTTGGTTGACCTAACTTGCATGGAAAGTTTTAAATTTGTGCTATTATTATTATCATATTATCCTTCCATGATTAAACTCTTGTTGTAATATACATGTTTGTGTGTGGAGGTTGTGGTAAATAAAAAAAATAAACTAACAAAGGAAAAAAAAAAGAAAATCTAGAAGCATGGAAATAATAAGTTATAAAAGAAAAGAGGGAAATCAATAGATGGTTGATACAATATGTCTATCATAAATGGGATTTAAAACAAGGTTAATGAATATCGTGTGTCTGCGCTAACAAAAAAACTATTAAAAATGTGGAATGAGAAAAATAGAAATATTATCGATTTACATAAATATTAGTGCAAATAAATATGTATTAAATGATGAATTGGTTTTTTTTAGTTCTTTTTTTAATTGGATTAAAATAGATTAGCCCTACTCCCGGTAATCTTACCACCTGCCCTGAGAAAGCTAGGCATAGGCCGGGTCATTTTTGTCATCATATTATATACTTCATATTATCCAATATAATTCTTACCTACAGGTGAGATTGGCGCTTGGAGTCTTTATTTAGACGTCCATAAATATACTGTTGTATAATATCGAAGGTAATTATATTTGCATAGGATATCCTAAAAATCAAAGTGATAATATAAAGATCGCATTCTATAAAACAGATAATAATATGATTCGCATTTGATTGTTTTTTTTTCATACATGTATATAGCTATATATGCTCATACTTGCATAAAGACGAGTACTTCAAGCAAGATAAGGATAAAGGGATGGACCCGTTACAACATATACATAAATATACACCTTACTCTAGGCAAACAGATATAAGAGTAGGTGAGTTAGTATAAACAAAAACTAATACAGGTTAATGGCTAATCAACTAAGAGAAAAAAAAATCTTTATACAATATAATAATAAAAATAATTCTTACTTTAGTTTTGTCCATCTTTTGCTGGTAAAAGATAGTGGTATAAAAATAAAAATAACATTTTAATTGTCCAAGTATAACAATCCTCAAGATTATTTTTATTTCCCATTTGTCAACGAAGTTATATAGATGTTAGCCCTGTTATTAATCTTCTTTCTTTACTAGATTACAAATGAACAATTTAAGCCACATGGTTCTATAACAGTTGGTTAGTTTACAGATTATCAAAATAGAGCATACTTGCTCTATCTCATATAAATAGTTTGTGATATTTTTGCAATGATTGGTCTCATGATTGATTCATGAATGTGTCATAATTTAGCTGGCTCATTATCATACACCAATTGTTCTTTTCTTGTTTCTTGGATAAGGCAAATGTATGTATATATATATATGATAAAATTGAAATGAAGCCATTAAATTTTCTTCTTCATGTAAGCTCATTTTTCACTTAATAGCTGAACAACATTATTTCTTCATGAAACAACTAATCAGTCAAGAACAATTCATTCTAATAAAATTTAAGTCATATATGTATGATGTCATTACATATTTAAACACACTTTTTTATAATATTCCAACTATTTTCCACATGATGTACACTGTTCCAGATGGTCTTCACAATAAACTTTTTTTCTACTCCACACTCTCTGCCAACACAAAACATATTCTGATTTAAATTTATACTCACAGCCTTTTTTATGTTATCAAGTCATTT
The DNA here is from genome assembly GCA_028023455.1 of Epiperipatus broadwayi. Classification (NCBI taxonomy): domain Eukaryota; kingdom Metazoa; phylum Onychophora; class Udeonychophora; order Euonychophora; family Peripatidae; genus Epiperipatus; species Epiperipatus broadwayi. Next base: position 159,810 of record JAQFVV010006554.1, on the reverse strand, counting down.
TGAACAACAACTTAACTGCCTCCATTCAAGCTCTATCTCAAATCCCATATCAATGTTGTTTATTGAAAAATAGCTTAGGTAACCCTAACCCCTTACAAACATTATCAATGTCTGTTTTATAAAAACACAGGATGGAAAACAGATGATGATGATTCATGTTTGGAAAAAAAAAAAAAGAACTGAGAATATTAAAAAATATATTACTCTGTTTAGTAATACATATTCATTTCCAACCACCATATTTATATAACTGAAATTTAAATAACAGTTCTAAACCTGAATTAATAAATTTACTTTAGCTGTTATATTTCTTTTTTCTTCCTAAACATTGATTGTATAATTAGTTAATAAAACTTTTTTTGCTGTTTTCCTTTATATACAGACATGTTTGTTTGAGAAGAAAAGCTAAAAAACTCATACACATACTAGTTGAATAAAACATAACCCTTTATCTACTGACGGTTTAAAATCAAAAAATGTTACTTATTATTGCTATATTTGACAATTACATTTGATGCTTCTCACTGGCTACCCATTGCTCTAATATATTCATTTTCTTTCTAACTTTTTTTTTCACACAAAAGTCTGTGTGACATTAAATATATAGAAGTAAACATATTTATATATTTTCTGTCTTTCTTGTTCTATGTATAAAAGTACACTAAGTTGCATTAGTAAAGAAAGTTGTTGGTATCAAAGTGATCCTTATGCAAGGTCAGGTATTTATAGATGGCATTGTTGGGTGTATTTGGAAGGAATTCAGATATAGCAGGCATGGAAGCTCATCTTATTTCAGCTGAGATGATCTGAGAGAATGAGATCCTAAAGGGTTTTGTTTACTTCTTCATGCAAAATATTTGTTTATATCCTGCAAGTTTAAAAAAGAAGTGGAGTCATGTCATATATGACTCTTATTTTTTATCATATATAATAACACAGCAAAAGTACATCCACTTTTTCTTGTAAAATATATAAGTTCTACAATAATATCTACAAATTTAAAATTCTTCTCCTTTTTCTTTTATCTCAATACTGAACATATATATACATTTATATAATACAAAACTCCAACGTTTCAACTGTTTTTATCTCATATCCTTGAAAATGACTGTATGAGATAAAAACAGTTGAAACGTTGGAATTTTGTATTATATAAATGTATATATGTTCAGTATTGAGATAAAAAAATAAAGTTTTTGAAAAGAAAAAGGAGAAGAATTTTTAATTTGTTGATCTTATTTTTTATTGACCAGACTGACTAAAAATTACTTTTGACTCTTTATATAGAATTTTTTGATAATTGGTCTGCTTAGATAGAATTTTTTCAAATCGTTATTTATTAAGTATACATTCTGATGAGGGTTAATTGTAATTAAAATAATTATATTATCCTTACAAACAAAACAAATCCCTAGTTATAGAGATAATTAATTATAAAAACAAAATCTCTAATCAATACTTTAACAAAACATTTGGAATTTGAAGTTAAAAAGAAATAATTCCATGTTTTCTAAAAGCTATTAGTTAATTAATGAAACCTTGATTTTAAATTTTCCTTAATTAAATCTGTTTAACAAAAAGAAAAAAAACAAAATTGACCATAAGAAAATAGCCTATTTTAAAATTTTACTTATAATTTTGAATTGACATGAGACTTCTATATTATTTAAATCACTATTTAAATTTTTAACTTGCACACACATGCACTAATATGTATATGCAAATAAGTGAATATCTCTGTGATTGTGAATGTGTACTAACCCCCTATATTTTTAATCTTAACTTGTATGTTTTTAAAATATATTTAAGTTCAAAAAAAAAAAATTACATCAACATATTTATTTGTCTAACCCTGTACTATTCTATCTCTCTCAGGCTGATCTTGACCACTTGCCATTTCTCTAAATAAAGCAACTGTTTCAATATATATTTAACAAAAAAATTAACAAATAGTATATATTAATTCTTTTAGAATTATGAAGATAAGCATGCAAGGAATTAACTACAATATTCATAAAATATATAAAATAATATCATTATTTACAGATATAACAATAAAAAATAGAATTTAAAGAAGTTTAAATCTTTGAACTAATTAAACAAGTATAAATCCTTCTTATACTAAAAAAAGCTATATTCAGATATCTAGCAATATAAATGAAGATGGTGCATGAAGATAATTTTAAATATCAAATTATGTCATCAACTTTTTAATAAAGAAAGAAAGAAAATTACTTTTATGTTTATGCTATTTTTAAAAAAATCAAAAATTAAACCTAATTTATAAAACAAATAATCAATGAATAAAAAATTCATAAGAAGTTCAAGTAATGGAAGTGGTGGTACTGGATCATAATCGACAGGCCTTGAGGTCCAAAATCTGCCTCTCTACCATTACCAAACCATACAGAGCATCAATAAATAACTATATAAATAAAATATGCATATAATTTTGCATTTAAATAATATATATATATATGTTATAAATTATATAATTACTTCCTTTTAACAATATGTTCATTTTACCTCAAGTGAAAACAGCAAAAATCACAAATACATGTATAAATCAAGTTAGAAACAAACAAATATGCAGAAACTATATAAAATTAAAAATTACAATAAATGAAAGGTAATCTTAAGAAATATACTACTTATCAAGACAATGTCACTTACAGATTAAGAGTAAAAATAAAATATAAATTCAATTATAAAAGCAATTTAATTGATTATAGTTTTGAAAAAATTAATATCTATAATTAAAAAAACAAATAGGAAAAAAAATGAACTATGAAGTAAATATAAAATAGACAAAAAAAATAGACTTCGTTGAATCATAATACTGTTTGTAAATTCAACAAATTGAATAATCATTTAATTCCTCATGAAACCTCCAAGCAAACATAAATAAATCTTTCTTTAATCAAAATAATGTTCTAAAATTCAGGATTAATAAATTCTTAACTAAAATTATTAAATTTCATAAAATTAGTGTGATATTTTTTCCAAACCAAGTATTATTGTATTTTAGATCAATGGTAATGAATCTAATATACAAATACATTAGATACAATAAACATATAATTAGTCTTTCTATAAAGTTAAGATTAAAACCTGCTTAAGTATAAAACAAAAAACAATAAGAAAACTAACATTTTTACTAATTCTTTAAAACATTTATAATAACACACAGTTAAAAAAGATTTATGTCAAGATATTCTAATACATTTGTGGAAATTAAATAAATATTATAGAGATTTATTATACAATTACCACATTTAAATTTAAATTAATATAAATTCAGAAATAAACTACCAATTACAATAATTTTTATTCCAAATGATTAGTTTTGTTAATGTATTCTAAGCAGAAAAAAATCAATTAATGCAAGTACAGAACTTGTACTTATTAGTCATATAATATATCTACTTATTTACATAATTAATATTTATTCATATTGATATTACACCATATTGAAGGAGAGGGTATTTCAGTGAAACATGATAATTGAAATAGGTAAATGAGTCACTATGCATCTTAAATTTTACAAACATAATTATTTATGCTGAATTACTATTTATTTATGAAAATTCTGCAATTAAAATATAGAAACCTATATGCAATTATAAATAGCAATATAAAATGGATTTTCAGTATAAAACTATTTTCAAAGAAAAAATATTATATACTGTTAATATGCTAAAGAAAAGAATTATTTGTACTTTTAATTGTGCATATTCCAAAATGCACTCAATTAATACTATTAGATTTTCTATTCATTATTGATTCCACATTATTAGTAAACTAGCCTATTCTTATGTTTTGTTTCGTATCATAATACTTCCTGCAAATCACTATACTTTCTTTGAATTGAAAATAAGATCATTTTTGGCTTTATCATAAAGATATATGTTTTGTTTTATCCTTATACTAAGATTAGTCCTCGACTTTTCATAATAAGCATTGGTGCAACAGTTTCTGGCTACTCACTCATGTAAATAATCCATAGCTATTCCTTGGGATCAATTTTATATTTATTATTATTAATTAGTTGGTTTGACATGCCTGATAAACAAAAACTCATGTTTTAATTGTTTTGAGATAAATTCTTATTCTTCTTGAAACTGAATACACCCGGGTCTCGTTTTATGCGGCTTTATTTAATGCAATTTTGAAGTTATGCGATTCATGTTACTTCTTAATATCTTTGTACGTGGTTTTCTTTTATGTGATAAAAATTATTAGATCAAAAATCAAACTCCGATAATGCACTATTACCTTAAATATTATAAATTTCATGCACTCACACCTCATATTTAAAGTAATAGCACATTATTGGAGTTCGACTTCCATCTAATAACTTCAATATTTTCAGCACTTTATAATGGTACTGTAATAGATTTTATGCAATAAAGAAGTTCATAATTCACTTAAAATCAGGATTTCCCTATTTTATATATACACATTAAATTTTACAAGATTATAATGTAAATCTGTTCAAATGTTATAGATGCCTATACTATGCATGTTGTTGTTTTTGCATTTTAAATCACATTCTATTTTTGCTTTTTAAAAAGAGTCCGTAAACAAATAATCATTTAGGGTCCACAAGTTTGTTTTGAAAAGGTGAGTAACAGCGGTGGGCACAATTAAATTTGACAATTAAAAATTAAAATCTGATTTTTAATTGTAATTAACAATTTAAAAATTACGTAATGTGATCTGAAATTAATGTGATGTGAAACAACGAAATTTGATTTTTAAATGGAATTGAAAATTAAAAAATTAAAGACAAAAATAAAAATTTAATTTTTAATTGCTAGTTTTAATTAAATTTTGCCCAACAGTGGTGAGTAGGTATCTTTTTATTAGTTCTTATTTTTATTTTAAACTTTTAGTTTACCCTAATGGAGAGGAAAAAACACCCAAGAAAATGAATTTCTTTGGAAACAAAAATTTCAATTTTAGATCGCTTAGCGAAATGGAAAGGATCAACAACGAATGAAAAACATTTTAGTTTGGCGAATCCACTATAAGAGCAATTAAAAAAAATGAAGTTGATGCTAGTTGTATTTCCTCTTGTGACGAATCTGATGTCTTACTAGTCCACAAATGAAACTGCATATCATCAAATAGCGATAATGATTAAAATACTGTACATGTATGAAAAAATGAATATTACGCATTAAAATATATTGTTTTGAATAAAATTAAATTCTGTAGATAATTATTTTTTTCAAATTTGAAATTTTTTATTACTCATATTTTATTTCCTTATTTTTTAATGAGAATTTTAAAGAAATTTTACGTTGTTGCTTTACTTTTATGTGATTTTTGAAAATTACAGTACCTATCCCCCATTTTTCAAGATAAGTTTAGTCTATTTTTGTGCAATTTCTTTTGTGCACATTTTCTGAGGAACCTATCTACCGCATAAAATGAGACCCAGATATATATATATCAAGTCATCCTAAGTTTATTTTCTGAAACAGTATTTCTATTCAATTTTAACTTATCATTATATCTCTTCATATGCTTAAACAATGTATATTTGTTATATTCAATTGCTATTAATTCAGCATATTTATCAGCATAAACTTTTTTATCAGTTTCAAATTTACAAGTATTGATTCCAGTATAAAAACAATTTAACTCCTGCATATGCATAACTTACAAATATATCAATGTTTTAGAGTTGATATAATCTATTATACTGATAGTCTTTATTTACATGGTATAATATGATGTGTTACTATTATGTGCAATTAATATCTAGGTATTTAATGTATTTTTGATTTCTGTCCTCTATTGACTGTTTTAGATATGATCTATTATTTAATTCTAAAATTATTTCTGATGGATTACAAATAAAAATGTCATCAACAATATCTCATTTATATGATGCCATTAACATTATACAAAATGAGTTTTTCCTTCAATATTATTCACTGCTGTTTGTTAATAACACATGTTGATGCAATTTTCATTGTCTAAGCTTTCCTATCTTATAAGCTTATGCTGTAATACCATGTGACATACTTAAGTATATAAAGTTAATAAATACATCAAAATCTTTAAACACTTTAAAGAATAACCAATACACTTTGAGTGTCAAGAATGTTAGAGTTGACTCTGCAGCAATATTTAAATAAAATTCTACATATATATATGTAACAGTAGCTGGGTTCGAATAAGAGTATTAAAAGTAAAAGGCAATAATAAGTACAAAAGAGTGTTTATTGTGATTCTTTTTATGGATTGAATTAATAGATGCGATAAAATTTATAGATATACATTCGAACCCTGTTACAAAAGAGTGTGGGTGAAATACATTAACCATTTAAAGGCATGAATGTATACATATATATTTGTTACACGTGTTGTTGTGATGTTGCATAGAATTAATTATTAACAGATAGATTTGTATGTGAAGATGAAGAGAAGTGTTTATGTGCAGAGTTGTATTTTTATTATTTTGTTTTATATATTTTATTGTTTATTAATATCGTATTTTATATTATTAAAATAATGTCATTTGTAGCGCATATTTCTTAACGAAAGCAAATTAAAATATAAGGCTGGAGAGTTATAAAAGAAATTGCAAATTGTGCCACGGGCGATTTATGTTAATGACACTTGTCATCGGAATTCCAAGAACTGGCCAATTTAGTATTTCGGAACAATGGAAGCTAAAAGCATTCCTGAGTTATGATCATTAGCGTATGGATAGATAAAAAAAAAAGTGAAGTGAAAGAGAGTTAAAAAAAAAGAACTATATATATTTTTTTCGATTGAATAGTGATTCGGAATGAGACCGTTAGGGAAAAGAAACGTGAAAAGTAAATTTTCATAAAACTTATTTGGTTAATTAATAAAAATTAATAAGAATGGATCCCATCAAAATGCTGGGGTAGGAGAATCGTGTAGATTCATTGAACTGGCTCAGTGGACAGCTATTTTGTGACCTGCCTAAACTTTATCTATGGAGATTTTTGCCGTCTATTTCAAGCAAGTGAAATGATCATGGAACTCCAAACAGCAAGAACTTTTGTTCAATAAATTTGGAATCATCTACCTAAACTCTAGGATGGATTATCATGTATAAATGATATGGAATCTTTCATCATCTTTCAGACTGACAACTCTCGCTAAAACAATCACCATTGTAATACTGTAAGCTTACAAATTATCAGCCTTAAACATGCGAATGTTTGCTTTCAAATGAGGTAACTTTGACTTTCTCTATATATATTACGTGAGCATATAATAATAATAAGAAATATGCGCTTCGTTCCAACTTAAAGAAAGAATTATAGAAAATAGATTAAATTATTTAATAAATACAACTCTGATGCATAGTTGTACTCTTTCGTGAATGTATACATTGATATTATATATATGTATCGGAATGAATGAGTCATATGTTTGCGATATTAATATATATGTGTATTAATAAATATTAGAATTTAAGCTATAACTTGTGTATTTATTTGAATTACGAGATTCTTATAATTTCTGGGTTATTATTTATAAAAGCTTACTGATATTCATGAATGTATATTTCTAAAAGAAATAAAATAATAAGATTCGTAGGGCAAATAGAAAAATTATAAAGATATATAAATGACGTTTCTTTGTAAAATAACCTTGGCTTCATTCTCCCGATAGACAGTCTCCCAGATCTTGAGATTGAGCTAGTCAGGATAACGTACCCAAAAAGGTCAACTGGAATCTTTTCTTTTGTTTTCGACAGGTATAATTCTTATTAATTGATAACATTGGCATTTGAGATAGGACATTCCATACTCACAAATATACCTACTCGAAGCTCGGGTAATAACCTGTTCTCATTCAGATTCTTAGAGTAGGATTACGGGTAGATTGTTAAAATATATTAATGGAAATATGAATCTTTTAAGAGATGAAAACAGAATATAATTTTTTATTAATGGATTAATTAAATTTTGCGCTGATTTTTAGTAACTCACCAAAAGATAAAAAAATAATAATTAAATATCCCAGATAATGGCATATCTTTTGGGACTACACAAAATTTCAAAATCACCTTTTCTATACTATTCACCATTACATGAAGCACTAATATCCTGATTTACCCAACTGAAATATCAAAAATAAATTTTTTCTTCACTTGTGTTCTTCTTAACTAATAATATAAACAATATCAGTCATCAGATCTATATAATTTAATGATATTTAAAATGGTCAATCTACAATTAGCCTTAATTTGAGCCATTCTTAAAAAATTGTCATGCACAATGGCAATTTGATAGCAAATTTACCAAATTTTAATTTATTTTGCAAACACTTTGAAACAATTTTTGAAGCCTCTTTATGATAAAATTTGCCAAAGTGAGCAACTTAATATTACCATGAATAGTTAAATTTTTAAATAAGTTTCATAACTTCATAATACAATAATACTAATAAATTTATCCTTAGATGATTTGAGAGCATTTTTCATTTTTGCTATTTTCCATTTAACTATTAATTCATACAACTTATCATGATATATATTTTTATCAAACAACGCAAATCTTTTGCTTTTATCTTCTTTCAGACAAATAATCCTTTTTTATTTTAGCATATTTCTGAACCTTTGAACAGATATACTTTAATTTGTACTATCACATCTGACGGATATTCCTTGTAATACAAAAGAGCTTTTTTAAAAATATTTTTGTAGTTTCTATCCGAATTCAAACTAGCAATGAATTCTATGTGCTAATTATTCAGCTGCTGTCAAACATATTTAAAGTGATAATATAAAAGCTGCTGCTTTTATTGAATTATATAAATGATAAAATTGCTCCCAAAGAAGTCCCTTGATCATTTACATAATTGAGTGCATATGTTTGAAGTAGCTAGAATAATTCATACATAGAAATCCCTGCTGATTTATTTGAGCTCAGACAAAAAACAAAAATATTATTCTCAATTAAGCCTCTTGTGTATCACAAAAAGTATCTCACAAATAGATAATAAATCTGTTGAAAGGTTCAAAAATATACTTATGATTAAAAATGATATTTATCTAAAAGAAGAAAAGAGAAAGTTACATGAAATAATTAGTTAAATCGGAATTGACAAAAATTGATGATTTCAATCTCAAATCATCTAAGAATAAGCTTATTGGTAACTTATTAAGAAGATATGAAAAGACTTTTACAGGAAAAACATATTTAAAGATATATTTATCCATGATAATTGCTGTGTGCAGCCACCAAGAATACTGCAGTTGTGGTAAAGATGGTCAGCAAGCAGAAATAATTCTAATTCAAAAAAACTTTATAACTAAAATTTGACATTTATTCCCATAAGATGACAAAAATAAAAGTTAAATTAACACTACTTAATATATACAACTTAACATAATAATGCTTACAAAGTTTAGTATTATAGTAACACTTAATATACTTGGCCATAGAGATGTATAAAAATATAATAACATTGGAGTGGCATGCAAAATGGCCCTAAGTCCGTTATTTTTTAACCATCAATGGTGAAGATTACTAGGTCATTGTAGTCCTTTGAATATTTGGTATTGTAGTTCCTTCGGATAAGCATGACCAGCTCCATCAATGAGTGTGTGAATGGAGACTTCAATTCTACTTACGAGTGAGCTTTTATTTCTTTCTCAGTCAAATCCCAGGCAACAACACTATAGCAATGGATAGTTCTATAGCACTAATTACTACCATTGTTATTTATCATTTTAATTGATCTGTATTCTAATCTATTCTTTGAAATATTTTCCGATATGGAAATGCTTATCATACCAACATATTTGACTTTAATATTTTTACTTCATAGTACTTTTACATTTATTTCAACTTTAGCACAATTATATTATTTTTAAAATTATTTTATTGAAAATTGTACAGTTGAATATTATAGTACACTGTTAACGTTGGCTCAATTTCATTGCTAGTATTAGCTTCTTCCATCAAGGCTGGCTTGATAATGTGGGTGTCCTAGGTCTGGTAGATGCATGGCAGAGCCATTAACCGCACTAACAGGTTAATGTATGAGTAAGTAGCATTCCATTCTGTTGGTATTGTCTACCCCTTTGAGGTTGCCTCTATAATACTGATGTATTAGAACTGGTATCCATGTAGTGTGGGATTGTTGCCTCTCTAGCAGGGTCCAGCATGTTGCATTATAGACTTCTTCATTTATGATAGGCACTATAATATCGATATATCAGGTCCAATATTCTAACATTATTTTATTTATGTTTTATATATAGCACAACTCCACTTCAGAAATTACAGTTTCTGAAATCTCACATGGTCGTCTTCTTTGTGATCTACATTTACTTCCGGTTTATGAGATTCATCTGTGTAATTTGGAATGTCCGGCACTAAAATACTTCTGGTTTTATCAATTTCTTCTTTATGATATTTATATGTTTTCACATGATTTTTTCTGTTTCCGTGTGAATGTTTACTATTTGCCTTGACAGATGTTTTTGGAGTAAGCCTTTCATCTAGTACCTTCTGACAATGTCTCTTATCCAGACATTTTCTCCCTTGACATATGTTATTTGTGAGCTGTTGTTTTCGTCATCCTCAAATTTTTCACCTAGATGAATTAATAATAACTGTGTACAGCTGTCTGAACATCAGCTCAGCTGAAGATTTACTAGTAGTACATGATGGCCTATGCAGATATAGTAGAGAAGAATACAAGATTTCTTGTATATTCACAATATCTTTCTTATTAACATTTGTTATGCTTTTTTTGCAATATCATTGAATTCAAGTTGGTATGAAGATGTGGCTTTAAGTCTAACTTCCCATTCCTTAAGAAAATCCTCGAATTTAATGAAAGTAAAACTGGTCCTATTATCTGACACCAATGTTTTGGGAAAACTATGGAAAACAAAAATTTCCTTAAATTTTCTAATTGTTTCTTCGGTACTGATATTTCTAACAATTCTATACTCAGCACTTTGGGTATGCATCAATCACCACCAAGAAAATATAGCCGTGAAATGGTCTGGCGTGATTAATGTGAATATGACTCCAAACTTTTTCGACAATATGCCAAGCAATAAATTTTCTCTCTGGAATGTTTGCATTCGACTTAACTGGAACTCTTATTAATGCCCTTGCATGCTTAATACCATTTCCTGTTTTAAACAAACATACTTTGATTTCAAGAGCATGGAATCATTCCCCACCTATAATAAGGTTTAGACCATCTTTCACTATATATAATAGTAATTCTGTCAGACCTTACTTTTAAATTCTACTGTTTTGTTTACTTTTCCTAATATTGTCATATTATTATCACTGACAACTTTCACCCTTAAACTTATTCACATTAGTAAAACGGGGTTCTTACAATTTTTTATTACTCTATTCAAGTTAATAACTACTAACATTGGCCTATCCACCCCACTGTCAATTACCATTATCATTTTTCTATTTAATATTTTTCCATTAATATAACTTTATTGCAATTACTATTGTATTATAAATCTCACACTTTTGCTTATTCCCCTTGGGAAAATCTGGTGAGCTGCTACATTCTTTTCCCCCCCTACCACTACATGCTTTTTCCAAGAGACCTACTTTGCCACAGGTTCTACAACATTCTTTGTTAAATTTATAACTCTGTGCTGTGTGGCCCTTCTTTGCACAACAATAGCACACTATTTCTTTTATTTTTACTCTTAGTAGGCTGAATGTTATTTTCATTTTTTCTAAAATACTTTTTCTTTGCTATTATTCGTAAAATTCCAAAACTCCTTTGAATGGCAAGCACTATTTTTTGGCCTGCTACTATTTTAATTGCTTCTCTGTGTGTCAATCACTTGAGATCAGCAATTGCTATCTAAGCCTGTTATCAGACATACCCCAAAGTAATTCTTTGAGCAGAAGGTCCTCTAAGGAGTCACCATAATTACAACCCTTAGAAGGTTCCCTCAAAGCTTGACCATAATCATGTATACATTCCCCTTTAATATGTCACCTATTTCTAAAATGTAGCCACATTACATGCTTTGAGGCTGGGAACTGAAATGATTATTCAATTTCACAACTACCACATTGTTCTTCGTGATCGCATAGCCAATTTGAAATTTCAATTACTTGTTGCCCAGCATAATATAACATCATGGCAACTTTAATGGAACCATTCACAGTTTCCATTAATAAAAAAAAGTTTCTCCATCCTCTTGAAATAAGTAAATTGGCCAATCAAAAAAACTATTTATGTTAAACTGTTACTTGCAACACAGACATCATCTTAATAATAACCCAAATTAATAATAATAAGTAAAAAAAAAAAAATTTACATGATTACTTAATTACTTCCCAATATACTGACTTATCCAGCCAGTTTTAAATTACAAAATTTAATCATATTATGTCTATAAAGTTCTAGCTACCAATCAAAATCCTATTTCTGACTAATACAAGACAAAATTACAGTAACAATTTGATTTTATAATGAACTGCACCAGTTTTCTTCTGGGTACAGCTATTTATAAACTCAAAAAAACTTTAAAACTAAAATTTGACATTTAATGCCAACAAGGTAACAAAGGTAAAAATTAAATTAACAACGCTTAATATATACAAATTAACATAATAATGCTTATAAAGATTAGTATTATACTAACACTTATGATATCTGGCCATAGAGGCATATAAAAACATATAGCTGGTGTAGCCTAGGTCCATTTTTAAACCTTCAGTAGTGAAGATTACTGGGTCATCGTAATATGGGTTTTTGGATCATTATTTATTTATTGAAATCATTCATGAATGAGAAAAAAAGTTTTATTATTAACATTCTCAACTGGATGTCAGGATGTTACTGCTTCATTTAACAATTACTATTATAAGTTGGAGCAATTATGGCTGTAAAGAATTTTCAGTAAGTAGTATAATTTGCCATTTAGCAATAAACACAAAGAAAAAATAGATCAATCTACTTTGAATGATGAAAATAGTATCATATATATATATATGAGATATGCAATTGAAACTTTTTATTTACAGTCCATCAGAGGTGATTTCAAGTATGTTCAAAAACTGAATAATGATCCATGCATAAAATAGTTAATAAAAGATAAAAATCAAAAATGCATTAAATACTGGATTAGTTAATTAAATATAATAGTAACACACTAGATTATTTTATGCAAATAAAACCAATATAAAATGTTCTATCAATCCTAAATTATATCTGGACTATAAATATGCAGTTTAAAGCACATTTATACTAGAACTAAATTTTTTCAAATTTGAAGCATATAAAAAAAGGTAGGTAATGCTGATAAATATATTACCAAATTTCACATGGCCACCATTTCATATGCTTACACATGTTATTAGTAAGAGTACCAAACTCTCAATACAATAGTGCCACCAAATGCAAGCCTTTGTAATCAATGGATGCAGAAGGTTTGTGCATAAAATCCCTATGTAGTGCCTACTCATCCAATATCCCCAGACTAGTTACTAGCTTTCATCAATGATTTGAATCTTGAATTTGAGAACATTGCAACTAAACCTTGGTTAACTAAAAATAGCTAAAAGGTGGCTGCTGTACGGTTGCATTAGATCCAAAGGTCTAGGTACAGTGCTCTCAAATCCAAGTCTCCTCACTGAAAGCCACAAGCTAGAAACTAGTCTGAGGATGTTAGATGAGTAGGCAACTAGATAGGAATTTTATGCACAAACCTTTCTGTACCCACTGATTACAAAGGCTTGTACTTAATGGCGCTACTGTGTGAAGAGTTTGGTACTTTTATATTACCAAATTAATAGCAAATGAATAAATAACAAATACACATTGTCTTAATACTGAAGACATTTCAAAATAATTTAGAATTAAATAGAAATACAGTTTCAGCAAATAAATCTTGTATGACCTGTGTGTATAGGTTTTCAGTTTTAACAAGAATGAAAAATGTATATAGAAATAAAATATTATAATGTTTTTGTTCAAGGGTCATACTGAATCAATTAATTAATAATTGTAAAGATAAAATTGATCCCAAAAAATCTCAATGGATCATATTTGTGACTAAGTTCGAGGAACCATATTAATCTTATGTTTACTTTGGATAAGCCAATAAACATCACATGATCACCATTTTTTTGCTTGTTTACTTTGGATAATGTAAAGATATAACAGCATATATATTTTATAAATACAATTTTTATACCTACATAATATTTTTTGCAAAAAAAAAATGTTTTATACTATATATACAGATACACATTTTGATTTTTCAACTGCCTTGTGATCTTCCTAAAAGCTATGATACAATAACAAATAAAATAAATTATACAAAATGTAATTAATAAAAAAGTAAATAAACTATAACAAAACATAATAAAACTAAAATAGTGATAAAATGGAATTAAACCAAATAAAATAGTATATAATCTAGATATTACAAAATATACATTAAATTGAAATATGAAATAAATATAGATTGTATATAAACAGTGAGGATTGCCAATTCCTCTACAAGCTTTATGATAAATGCTTAGCCAGAGCCAGCACTTAAAATATCCCTGTCAGGAACCCCTCCCCAAACCCCTGACCATGGTTTCGTGCTTTGGCACTCCTCAGAGAGGTGTCAGGGTAGGTTCAGACACTAGATCTAAAAATACCAACCGAAAGCTAAGCATTTAGCTAAAAGTTATCTATTGAGTGGAAAATCTGAAATTTTCAGACATGTACATGTCTTCAAACCCAGCTATCCAACTCAAATAGCTATATAGGGCTAATAGATCTTCAGCCATGCCATATAGTAGTAGTCATAGCAATATAAAATTGCATAAGACTTTTTGGCAGAGACTATAAATAGTCAAAATAAAAGTCATAGATCAATTCATAGATCACATGACCCTATCTCTTAAGCTTGTAAGTTATAAACAGTGAGGATTGCTAATTCCTCTACAAGCTTTATGATAAATGCTTAGCCAGAGCCAGCACTTAAAATATCCCTGTCAGGAACCCCAAACCCCTGACCATGGTTTCGTGCTTTGGCACTCCTCAGAGAGGTGTCAGGGTAGGTTCAGACACTAGATCTAAAAATACCAACCCAAAGCTAAGCACAAACAATCATTAATAGAAATTTATTTTTTTATTTTTTTAATAATTCCCTAATTATTAGTATTCCTTATAAATTAAAACTTTAATTTTATTATCTGCAAATTAATGAAATATTTAGTATTATCTTTATATATTTCTCTGTGCAACATTAATTCATGTACTAAAAATATTCCTTTTAATTTTTAAATTATATATATCTATCTACCATTTTCTTATTCTTTCTTCTGTTATTAATATTTTATATTTATCTTTTTATTTTATATCCAAAAATCATAAATATAACAAACCTTTTTTAACTTACCCATTCCTATTTCAATTTTTTAAAAATTTCCAAAAAAAAAAAACATTTTTAAAAAATATATATTATCTTATACTCAGCTCCTTCTATTATTTATTATTTAAACTATATTTATACTAACTATATCTATAATCACTACAAGTCTTTTCTTTTTATTTAAATGTTGTTTATTTATATATTTTGACTTACCAATTCATATCATTTATAACCTTCTTATTACTATTATTATATAATTCTTCCTTATAAATACATATTTCATATAATATTTTATGCTTGCATGTTATAAGATTTTTTTAAATTTATAAATACATGTCATCTATAAATACATTCATATTTATAGTCCTATATAAAAAAAAATTATAAACCTATATTTATATAAGTAATTTCCCTTTTATAAATTTTCCTTTATATATCTTTTTCAATAAATACCATTATATTGTCATCTTAATATTAGAATTTCTATTGCCTCTTTTATTTTTCTTTCCTTAATATTGTCTGTATGTAACATCATTTTTATAAAACTTTCTGTAAATTTATATCCTGTTTCCTTCATATAGATATATATTGAAGCAATGGATCTGAAGTCCAATCCATGCTTCACATCTTCCTATAAACTTGATTAATATTGGAAACCTAAATTAAGTTTATAGTCCAATATCAGCAGGGTTTTGCATTACAGCTAAAATTAATTACGTTTATTAAATTTGTATTTGCTTGTAAATATTTTCTTTTAAATAAATTCCATTGTAACATTAAATTGCTGTTAAAAATATTACTTGTGAAAACCGTTTAGTCAAACA